>VDFB02380263.1:19858-40159 GCA_007258455.2 Sequoia sempervirens | reverse complement strand
AAGAGATAATGAAACATGCATGGAAACCCTAGCTTTAAGTGTGTCATCACTAGGAAATCTGAAACATGATGTAATCCTATCCTAATATGCAAGAACAAGATGTATAAATAAAACTTGAATGATGAAAGACTCACTCTAGGAGAACCCAAATCACCTCAAATGAATTTTAATGATATGTAAACCTTCCTGAGGTTGAAAGTTGGAAGATAATGGAAGATCTAATCACTTAGAAAACAAGTCCTTAGGCTTCGCTTGATGGCTAGTTGCATCTCCCCAACCTAGAATTCCTCATGATTCACCATAGAAATCCATGCTCCACCCTTGATAATGCTATATATTAAACAAAATTGTGCTTGAATACCTTCAAAAATCCTTGAATACTACTCCAAAGCTTCAACTTTGTTGCAAATAGACTTGTAAATCTTCTTGTGAAATATTCTCAATATTTGGCACTTACTTAGGTTGCTTAGATCCTTGAAAATGACCTAAAAAATTATATTTATAGGAATTAACACCTAATTGACCATTATTTAGACCTCAAAGGCCAACATCCACTGGAAATTTGAATTAAGTCGATGAATTTCCCACTCAAACTTGGAAAATGCCTCAAAAGTGACTCATTCGCCACTCTTGGTGAATGGGTCCCACTAAAGGGGACTCATTCGCCCAAGATGGAAAATGGGTCTTAGTTAAGTTTTTTGAGGTGGGTTTCGGGATTTAAATGTTTTAAATGCTTTTTGTTGAGGTTTTATATGATTTTTAAGTGGAATAAGCCTCAAGGTCTGAAATAATGGGTCCTAAGGGTTTATAAATGCTGATTTAAAGGATAATAAATGCAAGGGTGCCCAAGATAGGTCCAAATTAGACCAAGGATTGTACTATCTCCAAGAAGGGATACAATTTCAATGTCCACACTTTCTATTGGACTATAATATCTTGAAGACTATCTATTGCGTTTGTGATTGTTCACATGGTGTTGACTCTCTTTGAACTATCCAAAGTGTATCTTAGCATGTCATTACTATATTATTGAGATCTATACATTATTAACTCCTACCAAGTAGATCATTACATGATTCATCACTAAGTACTATTTTGAGGTGACAATGAATAAGATAGTGAATAGAAAAAAACAAGATTTCCATGTGTAAAGAGACTTTCTATTTGCCACTTTTTATGGTTGTCCTTACTACTAACATGATTAATACCTTTTTGATAGCTATATATCATTTTATGTCACTTACACGTGTCTAGTTTGTTGACTTGTGAACTTGTTTATGATCTTGCAAGGCTTTTTCCATTTGATGACTATCATTGTAGTATTCCCTTTTAGAGGGATTACATCTTTATGACTATTTTATTATAGTCCTTGCATCCTCCATTAATGGCTTTCCTTGATGATTATACTCTTCATAAACTATTATACTGCTTGAGCACCACTATGATGGAATGAAACCTCATTGACTGTCATGGGTATGTGCAGGATCATGATGGACCCAAAAGTGGCGATATGATGGGTATGTGTAGGGTATGTCACTGATGACTTTTTTTTACCCAAAATTGATGAAAAAAAGGGTTTTTAAAGGATATTCTCATCTTTCCACCAATATAAATTATGTTTTACTTTGAATTTAGTAAATAATTATTTTTCATTTTCTATTTGAATTACCACTAAAGTCCTAATTGATAGGCTAATTGACAAACATTTATAGCTTTCAAACGGTATCACATTTCTTAAATCCAAAATATGTGTCACATTCTATGCTTCACATACTATAAGATTAAATAAATAAATAAAAGAATTTCATGAAGTTTTGACCAAGTTAAGGTGGTCAGACATATGAGTTTTTTATATTTTTTAAAATTTGTAATAAAAAAATCATAATTAATTATTTACTTGGAAAAAAACTACAAAAAAATATGCATCACATCAGGACATGAGTCCTCTACTTATATCTAAAATATTATAAAAAAATATTATAATTTTATTGTGGTTATGGTGGTTAGACAGACACCCACTTCTTATTTTTTCCCTGAAATTTAAGTACTACTACATTGAAATCTCAAATTCTCACCAAATAGATTTATTTTTTATAAATAAATCTAGTAGTTTATAAACTAGATTAATTTTTCTACATATTCTATTCTTACATATGTTTGAAATAATATAGATAACTTATTCAAATTTTTACGTCAAGTTGCCTAACTCTGATTTTTTTGCATTTTTTGCCACTTAAGGGCCTATTTTTTCCATGATGATCCTGCACTTACCCTCATGTGAATATGGATGTTGATTGTGTCTTCATTGTCATATAATTTTATACTCCTCAAATAATTCCATTCTTTTGTTGAAATGCCCCTAATGACTGTGATGGACTATGCATTGTTTATGAGCAATAAACATCATATTTCATGCATATTTACTCGATATACTATGCATTTTCTTCATAAGAACATATGGTAGGAAGCCATATGGATGTCACCAACCTCATGCATGCATATGAAATAAGACTCAGCATATCACATAAGGCATCAAATCTATAGTGAGGAGTAGCATTGAGTGAGAGAGGATGGAAAGGAGAAACTTGGAGCTATGAATGAATATTTATTCTCTTGGTGAATGCTTTGTCCCATATGATAACTGCCATGTTGATTATTCTTTCCTAGGTTGTCCATTTATTAAAATAATGTCTTAGACCTTCTTCTATGTTACACCAAGAACCTTTTAAACTCAAATATCTTTAGTAACTCTAAAACTTTTATACTTCACACAAACTCAAATACTTCAAAAAATTCTAAATATTCAATAATATAGGGAATATTTCAAGGCATACCTAGCAAAATGTGCAAGGAAACATGTAGGCTTTGCAACATGAATGTTTTGAACTACTCCAACCTCTAAACATGCCTTTATCTCCTTCACAATATTTGCAATGTGGAGACTATTTCAGAATTTGTGTATTTTCTTATGCCATATTTGAGAAAGACTCTTTCAATGCTACCATATGAGATCCTTCAATACCAAACACCAAAAAACCTTAAAATTTCCTCTTTCTTAGTGGGTGAGGCTACCTAATACTTTGGGAAGTAAGAAAAAACATTAAACCTTTCCTTCTTTATTTTGGCACCTAAGACTCAAATATTTACTTTTGCATGTAACTTATGAAAATTAAACGTGGCTTAAGATTTCAAAGACATAGACTTAAAATAAATTAACCTAACAAAACTTTTATAACCTTCTTAATGAAAATTGGATGAGGTGAGGGAAAATATTAATAGTTTTAATGCACACATATTTTACAATGTGCATGCCTTTTATAACATGTGTGAATTATAATGTGTAAACATTATACTTTTTTTGGAAATATTTTTATTTGAAATCTAACCCAAAAGGTTGCACCTACATGTGAGGTTCCCAAATTCACGTTTTTTATAAAACATATAAAGACAAAAAAAAAATGTTGAGCATTCTCTCCATCAAGTTTCATAAATATTTCAAACTCTTACCTTTCTACCCATTTATTTTTTTTACAATTCAAATATATATTGATTTTTTTTATCTTCATTTTCTTTTTGTAGTGTCTTTTTTATTTTTGTAACAAGCCTATGCACAACTTTTTTTGGTATCTTCTTTTATTGACTCTCAAAATTTTAAATAATTACATTTTTTTTTTTTAAAATCCATTTTATACACAAATTTCAAAAATATGAGTTTAAATTATTTTTGTCAGATTTAAGGGAGAAGCATGCTCAATTTTATATTTTTTTAAGATGTGTCCACTTTAAAATTTAGTAAGAAAATCTAGCTTAAACTACATGTTAGCTGAATTTTCACTAAAGAGATATGTGAAATACATTTAAAGGATAATTTTGTGGGGAGAAAAATTGAATCCATTTTATATTTTTCTAACAAAAACCAGACCACTTTGTGTGCTCACCCTATTTGTCCCTCTTAATCTCTGCAATTTTTTAAAATGGTAGTTTATAATTATATTTTGGCACTATTATTATTATTTTTTTCACACCTTAAAATTTTGAGAGTGGGTATCATGAGTTACTTATCCAAGACTAATTTTTGTTTATTTTAATAAGAAAGTGCCCACTTTTGACACCCTTTTCTTCAATAATTTCTATGCACATGTACCTTGTAAGTTAGTGGTTAAGGAGGTTGTAGTTATAATTTTGTATTCTTGAAGGAATTGGTGGATTTGGTCATGAGGCCATTGGATATTGGAAAACCATTCATAATTTTCCCTTTCCATCTCTTTGTAAATTAGATTATTTGGATATTATATTATGGTTCTTTTATAGGAAATCATAATTATTATATCAAATTCAATGGAGAAATTTGATTCATTTATGTAACACTTATATTGGATTAATACATACTTATCCTCTCTTTGATAGTGGGTATTCTATTTAGAGTATTTTTTCCATATACATATAGTGTTATGATTTTTCTTTATGTAGATTCTAAAATATAATATTCCAAATCCAAGCACCCCAAAGAATAGATCCGTAAATTAAAAACCAACAATAATTGGTCAACAATTTCAAAGACACAAATGTTTAAAATTTAAAAATAAAAAAAAATAAAATATAAGAAATCATAATATCAAAGCAACAATCTCACAAGTTGGAATATAAAATTCATGTGGTTAAAATATGCAAATGTAGATACTCACTCCAAAATCCAAAATCCAAAAAACCATGATCCAAGAGCATAAAACTTTGTGATCCCCTAAATCAACAAGTCTCAAAATACAAAAATCTAAAATCCACCATCACATCTAGTGAAAGAGCCAATCTAAAAATCTACCATGGTGTGTGAACTCAATTCTAATTTCCATTGGACCCATGAAATGTATGCATGTATCCACCCCACTTACCTACCTACCAATTTTGCATAAACATACATCCTTTGTCTAAACTACGTCTCAATCAATTTTCTATTTTCCTTGGAAAAACTCTACGAGAAGCCAATTTAGTAATCATAAAATCTCATAATTAAATCCATCAAGTGAAATAATAGTAAAATATTCCACTTGAAAAAACTATGAAAATGGTAGAGTATTGTCAAAGCATATGCTTGAATAAAAACATATAAAAAATATTTTTAAAATTAAATTTTAAATTTCAAAAAGTAAAATTGTAAAGAGGAAAATTATTCAATGGTGAAAACCATTTCTATCTAGTGTCTTGAGTAAGTATCATGATGAAAATATATTTTTAAATTTTAATGTAAAAAATTTATTTTGTATGTGTACCCTACATTTGGGGGAAATCTTCTTCCTTCCCTTCATATCACCTATCCTTCATAACCATAAAATTCATCCATACTATTGTGTAGTTACATTGGATATACATCCCCATACCATCATATCTATTAGCATCCCACTAGTAGAATTTTGCAAATAAATGACTAAATACATGACTAATTTGATCAATGGATAAAATCACAACTATAAATGACTAATGTTTTGCATCAAACTTTATTTTTTGAGAGAAAATCTTCCTAGCCATCAATTTAGGCTTTACCCAACACTTATGCATACAAATCTATATATATATTATAAATGTGTAACAAAAATCAAACAATATAATTAAGACCACATTTTCCTACAATTTTTAACTACTACTTAGAAGAAATAGTCTAGGAAAACAAACAGAGGTTAAAGGATTTTGAAGATGTAGATATTGAGCAGTAATTGAAGGGCTTTCCTAGTGGAGGAATTGTTAAACAGGTGCAAGACAAATAAGAGGGGGGGTGAATCAGTTGTCACAAAATTCCAACTTAAAGCTTTGACTAAATCAATTCCACAACCACTCTATTATGTTATTAAGTATGAGCATGAAACATAAATAACAAAAAGTAAATCAACACAATGAACACTAGATTTTTATATGGAAAACCCAAGGAGGGAAAAACCATGGTGAGGATTAACTCATAGTATAAAGTAGTTTAAAAATAAAAATAAAAGGCTCACTACCTTGAAAAGACTCACAGTCCAAAAAAAAAAGCTCACTGCTTACAAGGGAGGCTCATTGCCTACAAAAAGATTCACAAAACAAAATTAGGCTTTACAGCCAAAATGAACTGGGAATGATGCACCTAACAAGTGTTTATATAGTTTTGATGATGCTCAATAGACAAACTTAACACACTTCATCATTTCTCACTCTTCTTCAACTTCGCATTCACAACTTCCTCATCAATTACACACTTTAATCTTCAACCATGTCCAGTATATATACTTGATTCATCCACAAGCATCAATTAGGTCAGCCTAATTAGATGCATTTCATAATTACCAAAAATACTATCACCTCAAAGCATTCACAAAATATTTCCAAAAATCAATTCATACATCCACCATGCTACATCATGTCAGCATAGACCTAAGATAGGTCGAACATATATCCTCATAGAAAAATTAATTCACCGTATCACAATTAACTCAAGAAGTCGGCTAGTAATAGAATTCAATGCAAAAAGAAACCAATAGAATAATGCCATTACATTGTACGAGCACCAAAGCACATAATATTCTAAACATGCATGCCTTCAGTAACCATAAACAATTTCCCAAAACCGCAAACAATAACTATCAACTATAGATGAATGCAGACTAGAATACCAAAGAGTGCAGCTTGAATATCGATTCAGATATTAGACCAAAATACCAGATAAAGCATTGACTTAGACTTGAAATCACATGTTGACATCAATGACAACACAAAACTATAGAGATAATTATTCTTCTTTGTTTTTCCAACAATCTCCCCCTTTGTCATTGATGGCAACATGTGCAAAAAAATTCAAAAAATTTCCTCCAATCTCTCCCAACTTCCCAAATCTCTCCCAAAACTATCCAATCTCTCCCCCTTTGACATCAATGGAAAAGGGCGGCCAAAAAGGATGTAAACATGGTGACATCAAAATTTACAAAATGATTCCAATTCTTCAAAAACTTCCAGCCATCCAAAAAATTTCAAACAATAATTCAATTAACTTCATGTTGTTTAGATTCCTTTTCCTCTTCCTTTTTTTCTTCACCAAAGCAAACAAAACAATAGAAATTGAACATTCAAGATTCAAGTAAAAATGACACTTTTCACCTCAAACATGTTCTTGTACCTTTCTTTAAGAACTAGACACAACTTCTTCCAGTTAAATGTAGCTAAATCCATTCTTATGCAGATGCTTTCCAAAGGCACAACAGAGTAAAAGAAGATGACCAATATGAACACCATTTTCCACACTCTTATGTGTCAATAAGTATTCTAGAAAGATGGTCTGACTAGACCTCAAAAATCTCGTTAAGGAGCCAGAAGGTTTTCGCCACATCATCTCTTTGTCTTTTTACAACAGTTAGTTCAACTTGTAATTCACCAACTCTCAACCTTTGTTTCCCTTCTTTGTCTTCAAATATATTAAAGTTCTTTCCAATGATGTTACTTCAAATTCAATTGCTACAATTCTACTTCTAAAATTATCTAAAGCAGTAGGCCAGGGAAGACAATATTTGTAAATATCTAATATTTCTTTAATGCATTTCTTTGTTTCCAAGATAAGTTCAAAAAGTCTCTTCTTCACTTTAGTACATCTCTTTGCAACCAAGGCTTCAAACTTGCATCCTTTTGGACCTTCAAGCAACATTCTTTCTTCAACAATCTCAAATAAATTTTCTAGTAGGGAGTCAAAGACAATTGATACATCAATACCTTTCCGAAGTAGATAATCTACCAGAGTATCATCAATTTTTAGTCGATCAACAGGAGAGGCTACATTCCATATCTAACCAATCTTCTTCATTTTTCCTTTAACCAACATCGACTGAATTTCATTTGGATCAGAGGATTTAGATCTAGGCAAAGATTATTTTTCCTTCTCTTCCGAAAAGAAAATGATGTCTTCAGCTATAAATTTTCTTTTCAATTTCGAAGGGGAAATATCAATAATAGTTTCCAATTCTATTTTACCAGAGGATGAACCCACTTCAAACTAACTCGGTGCTGACATACTAGAGAAAAGATTTGTTTTCAAGTCCATGTGAAATAATATTTTCACACACTTACATTATCTGCCAATGCTTCTAGGTATTTGTAGACTTGTTTCCCAATAGGAATACTGCATTCCCACACAACATTATCCTTTCCTGGTAGGGAACTCAAAAATTAAAACACCAAGCACACAAGCAAAGATCCAAACCGAAAGGGATAACCCTCAACCATTGACATTCAGACATTTTCAGATAGATTGCTAAGAAATAGGCCACACAAATCAAATTTCTTGTTCTCCATAACCATCATATGTGCAATATAAATAGCAATATTCGATGTCAAGCCTTCACAATTTCTAAAATAGATTTTGTAAGAAACATCATACGCAACCTACCTTACAACCAAATCCTTGAGAGTGTTTATCAATAGAGCTCAAGGGTCTTTACTAATGCCAGTCAGTTCCTCCACATCTTTGTACTTCACAATTTTCTTTCCAGGAAGATCCCCAATGCATTAATCAAGCTCGCCAATTCAAGATTCAACAATCTTTATCAGGAAGATCCTTCACCCTAGTTCCATTTAGTTTCTTCAATTATGGGATGATGCCACTCGATTCTCTATCCATTTTTGTGCTTTCTTGAATTTTTTAATTGAGACTTCTTTGTTTTTCTTCTTCCCTTTTTACAAACTAAGAAAAGATTATAGATTACCTGTGACAATTTATTTGAATTCCCTTCAAAATTGCTTCAAGCTCGCTTCAAGATCACTCCAGGGCACCTTTCAAGTTCTTCAAATGCTCAATTAATCAAGAAGCCTCACAAATTTCAATTTATACGCCATCGAATTTACCCTAAAATGCATTAAATGTGGAAAATATCAAAAAGATGCTAAAAACATCCTTCTCAATACAAAAAACCCTAATTCGGTTCGTAAATCATCATGAAAACATGTTTTCTTCTAGTTCTTTTTCCAAAACCTTTAATTCTTCATTCCTCACATTTCACCCTCTTTCCAACCTTTGACATGCCATTTATCCAAGGGGTTTTTTATAATTTTTTGATAATGCTCCCCCTAAGATCATGCTAGGTCTATTTCCTAGAGGAATCGTTTGTATCGGATGAGGGCACAAACACATTAGTAACTTCATTTTTTTCTTCTTCTTTCTTCTTCCATATATTATTCATCTCTTGCTTCATTTCTTCTTTGTCAACCTTCTTTACCAGATCATTCTTCTCTACCAGAGCAGACATCTTTCCTTTCTTACTCTTGCAAACCTTTGAAATATGTCCAACTTTATTGAAATTATAACAGACAACACTTTTCTGATTACTCTAACCTCCATTACTTATCAACCTACATTGATTTTCTCTATGTCCAAATTTGTTATAGGTATAGCAGTGGCCATTAAAGGATTGATTCATTCTTCCTTCCTTAAAACTATTCTTCATTACCCGAATTATCATTCTCACCTGAGATCTACATTCAGTAGCTTTATGTTCAACCTTCTTACATTCAAAACATTGTCCAGTGAAGGAACCAGAAAAATAGTTCTACCTGCTCCTGCATTCTGTTGCCTTGTGACCTTATTTATTACAGGAAAAACAAACACCATTGAAAGAGGGATACCTTTGTGCATTAGGTTGTCTCACAAGTTGTCTCCTTGCAAACCTTTTTTTCTACTTCCCTTTGTCCTGAGTAATTTGATTGTCCTTAGAACTTTCACCTCCATCATTTCCCAAGCCATCTTTGTCTTTACTTGATTTATGTCCAATAAGAAATTCTCCAAGCTTATTAGAGCTTGATCTAAAATTATTCTCATGGAGTTTTTCCTTTTCTAGTTCAATCCTCAAGTTTACTATCTCTTGTTCAAGTTTAGAAAATTCATCAGTTTTGTTTTGCACCATTATATTCTAACATTCTTCAATTATCTTCTTCTCTTCTACTATTACTTTCAGCCCAAGTATCTCTTGTTTCAGTTGCTCACTCACTTCTCTGTATCTTTCCTTGAATTTCTTCAATTGTTCTTTTAGCTTCCAGACACATTCATTTTCTTCATCCAGATTCTCTTTCAAATATCTATTTTATCTTTCCACTTTGTCAAGATCCTCAAGAGCAGTCTAAAGCTCTCCTATATCATAGTTAACCTTCAGGATACTCCTCAAGTGGTTAAGCTCTTTACCAAGGAACCAAGGCTCTGATACCAATTGTTAAACAGGTGCAGAATAACTGAGAGGGGGGGTGAATCAGTTGTCACAAAATTCCAACTTAAAAATTTGACACTTATCAATTCCACAACCACTCTATTCTATTATTAAGTATGAGCATGAAACATAAATAATATAATGTAAATCAACACAATGAACACCATATTTTTACGTTGAAAACCCAATGAGGGAAAAACCACGGTGAGGATTAACTCATAATATAAAGTAGTTTCAAACTAAAAATAAAAAGGCTCACTACCCTGAAAGGACTCACTGTCCAAAAAGGACTCATTGTCCAAAAACAAAAGCTCACTACTTACAAGGGAGGCTCACTGCCTACAAAAATATTCACAAAACAAAATTAGGCTTTACAGCCAAAATGAACTAAGAATGATGCACCTAACAAGTTTTGATACAGTTTTGGTGATGCTCAATAGACAAACTTAACACACTTCATCATTTTTCACTCTTCTTCAACTTTTCATTCACAACCGCATCATCGATTACACACTTTAATCTTCAACCTTGTGCAATATATATACTTGATTCATCCACAAGCATCAATTAGGTTGACCTAATTAGATGAATTTCATATTTATGAAAAATACTAACTGTCGGCTCCAAGAATTCACAAAATATTTCCAAAAATCAATTCATACATCCACCATGCTAAATCATGTCAACATAGACCTGAGATAGGTCACACATATATCCTCATAGAAAATTTAATTCACCGTATCACAATTAACCCAAGAAGTCAACCAGTAATAGACTTCAATGAAAAAAGAAACTAGCAGAATAATGTCATTACGTCATATGAGTACCATAGCACATAATATTTTGAACATGCATTCCTTCGGTAACCATAAACAATTTCCTAAAACTGCAAATAGTAACTGTCAACTGCAGAGGAATGCAGACTAGAATACCAGAGAGTGTAGCTCGAATACCATTTTAGATACAAGATCAAGCACTGACTTAGACTTACAATCACAACATGGTGAAATCAATGACGACACAAAATTGTAGAGATAATTATTCTTCTCCATTCTTCCAATAATGCTTCAAAGTATGGGTCTAGAATGTGGCCAAATCTATTCTTCTATCAGATAGCTCCCCACCTAGATGTCTTGAGGATTTTGAACTTTTTGTTGTGGATCGTCTTAGAGATAAGAAAACCATTCTTAATTCTTTTAAAAGTTGGATGTATATGTTATGCCTATTGGGTATTGAAAAATTTGATGTTGGGTGTTTTTGTGAAGTACTAATTGGCTATTTGAATTTTATGATGCTGGTTGTTTTGTTACTGGTTATTTGGGTATGTTTAAAAACGGATGCTCGGTATTTTTTTTATTGGTTGTTTGGGTATTTTTATTTTTGGTTTGCACTTGAAATGGATATTTTAAAAAATGGTACTGGATATTTTTCTCTATCGAGATATACAACCTTTTTTGGTATTACACATAGTTTTCTAAATTTTAATTTTTTTATCATTTTTCTTTAGCATTAAAAAATTTGATGTTCGGTGAACCCTTTGTTATTGACTATCTTGGTATTTGAAAAAAAGGACATTGGGTGTTTTCTTTATATGGGTATTTAAAAAAACTAGTATTGGGTATTTTTCGTTGTCAAGTTAAAATTATTTTGACAAATGGACAATGTCTCAATATTTTTGGTATTGCAACCTCACAAATCTGCTAGAGTTATGGTTTATGTTTCTACAAAGGCCTACCGTTTGTACCCTTTTCATTCTCTTACCAATGCTTCTATTGGTATTAAAAAAAAACCTTAAATCTTGGGTCAGAAAATTAGTTGTCTTGATAGGGTGTGGTATGATCATGGATTGTATCCTATAGTGTGTAGGAAGCTTGTGTTTGATCATTAAGGTATGTAAACCTAATTAGGGAAATGTATCCTATATAACATGGTTCTTTCTTTAATACTTCCCATAATGGTTATTAGAAGATCGCATTATTATAGTTTGTCATAACCCAAGATTGCATTCAAGTATGTAAAAAACTTGGTCTATAGTTTAAGTTGTACACTTTTAAGTAACATTCATAAGGTTTAGAAAATCTTGATCACTATCTAGAATAGCCCATTAAACATGGGTTGTGCTTGAATGCACTACATAATGATATACACAACCACTTTGCATATCAACCATGATTTATAGGCTCTTTATTGCAGCAAGAGGTAATCGCTCTTGGATCATGCTATCATTACATCATAACCTGTTAAACTAAGAGTCAAATTGAATGCACCCAATGATGATTGACACCTAATTGTGATGACAGTGACTTGCACATGAATTGTGCTCATATGAGTGCCTCCATTTCTATCACAACATAGCCACATTAAACTTGGGTCACACATGAATGCATCTTGTATTTTTTATAGCACAATTGTGCCAAATGACCAATAGAGTTATGGATCACATAATTATAGTCACAAGAATTTGTTCCTTGATTGTGCTCTTATGGTGATTCCATTACCATTACAACTAACTCTTTGGAATTATATTTCTCAAATCCTTACATTTCTTATTTTCTCTTTGGATAGATGGCAATTCAATGGTAGGGATTTGTATGCAGGCCATGCTCATATAAGTTCCTTCGTCACCATTACACAATAGTACATTGGAATTTCCTTTCTTGAACCTTTAATTGTTTTTATTGTTAGGTTTTCTTAGTGATTATTCCATTTCCACATGGCATATTGATAAAATAAACCAAGCAAAAATTTATTCTATTTTTAGTTGTAGTAATGGAAAAAGTAGCCTTTTCCCTTGCTTGTTTGATAACTGACATTAAAGTGAACTAATGGTGTCTTAGAGTGGTGTTGTAATGTGTTGTACACATTCACACTATTCTAGGACCTTTATTTAACTAAAACATGCCTTAATTGGTCCTTTGCAAAGGTGTTATAAAGTGTTGTAACACACTTTCACACTTTTCTAAGGTGTATTTGCTTAATTAAGCCTAATGGGCTCCTTTTCAATAAAAATGTACATAATGTGTACCTTTTTGAACTATTGTAAAGTGTTTTAAGGCACTTTTACACTTATCTAGGTGGTCTTAATTAAGTGTGGTTAATTGGAGTTTTTAACCCTCTTTTGATTCAAATTTAGGCCTTAATTTTGACACCTCTCGAAGACCTATCCCAATAATCATAATTTAAATAACAAAATATTTCATTGGGAAAATTTTGGTCCTGGTAAGTTGAGCCAGGACCCATTCACCCTTGATGGCGAATGGTTCCTCCCTTAATAGGACTCCCCTTTCTCAGCTGATATGGAATGGGTTTTTAGCCTTCTTTTAGTCCCTCAAAGCTTGGTCCTGGAAATATAGCCAGGACCCATTCGCCCAAGGTGGCGAATGGGTCCTCCCTTAATGAGATCCCCTATTTGAATTTCATTTTGGCAGGAATTTAATTATGTTTCTTCCAAGATCTAGTGTCCTTTGGATTATTTATGTTATGCCACATGACCAATAGAGTTATGGATCACATAATTATAGTCACAAGAATTTTTCATGATTGTGCTCTTATGGTGATTCCATTACCATTACTGCTTATAACTCTTTGGGTCTTTCTCAAATCCTTACATTGCTTATTTTTCTCTTTGGATGGATGGTAATTCAATGGCAAAGGATTTTTATGTGAGTCATGCTCATATAAGCTCCTTCATCACCATTACCTGCAGTGGTACATTGGAATTTCCTTCTTGAACCTTTAATTTTTTTATATTGTTAGGGTTTCTTAGTGATTATTCCATTTCCACATGGCATATTGATAAAATAAACCAAGCAAAAATTTATTCTATTTTTAGTTGTAGTAATGGAAAAAGTAGCCTTTTCCCTTGCTTGTTTGATAACTGACATTAAAGTGAACTAATGGTGTCTTAGAGTGGTGTTGTAATGTGTTGTACACATTCACACTATTCTAGGACCTTTATTTAACTAAAACATGCCTTAATTGGTCCTTTGCAAAGGTGTTATAAAGTGTTGTAACACACTTTCACACTTTTCTAAGGTGTATTTGCTTAATTAAGCCTAATGGGCTCCTTTTCAATAAAAATGTACATAATGTGTACCTTTTTGAACTATTGTAAAGTGTTTTAAGGCACTTTTACACTTATCTAGGTGGTCTTAATTAAGTGTGGTTAATTGGAGTTTTTAACCCTCTTTTGATTCAAATTTAGGCCTTAATTTTGACACCTCTCGAAGACCTATCCCAACAATCATAATTTAAATAACAAATTATTTCATTAGGAAAAATTTGGTCCTGGTAAGTTGAGCCAAAACCTATTCACCCTTGATGGTGAATGGGTCCTCCCTTAATATGACTCCCCTTTCTCAGATGATCTAGAATGGGTTTTTAGCCTTCTTTCAGTCCCCCGAAGCTTGGTCCTAGAAACTTAGCTAGGACCCATTTTCCCAAGGTGGCGAATGGGTTCTCCCTTAATGAGACCTCCCATTTTGAATTTCATTGTGGTAGGAATTTAATTATGTTTCTTCCTAGATCTGATGTTAGCTTGGATTATTTAAAATTTGGGGTTAATCCTTAGATTTAGTATAAATATAAGGTTAATTCACATAGTTTCATCTAAGCAATCTACAAAACTTATTTGACTTCATGAGATAAAAAGAAAGAGAATTATAGAGAATTACAAGAGCATTCATAAGGAATTTCAAGTGTTAATTACAAAAATTCAAGATCATATCATCATGACAAGGGTTTGATGCATGCATTCATGTTGTTGAGCTAAGAGGTGGATGTAACATTGAAGATCTATTTGGAACTATTGTTCACATAATTTTCAATGATCTTAAATCTACATTCTTCATGGCCACTCCATGATAGTTTTTAGATTTTTTTCACAACACAACATCCAAGGCGACATCAATTGCATCATTTCATGTTCATGCTTCATTTCCTTTATTTCATCATTTGGTTTAATTACCTACTAGGGGTTTGACAGAGGCAAACCCCCATCCACTAACAAATCAACAAGTTTTTATTCCCTTGAGTGTGTGATTGCCGATTTACAGGTTGAAGATCAAGTTTAGCAAGATTTGGAGCAAAATTGTCAAAGTTTCAAAGTTGCTAAAGTTGTCATTCAAAGTGCAAGATCATAGAAAGAGCTCTATAGAATTTCTCGAAAACTTTCATCACTTCATAACATGGATTTTAAGAGTAGGGACATCAAGGAACAAGATCCTAAAATCAGTTATTTGAAACCCTAAAAGGACCCATTCGCCACTAAAGGAAAATGAGTCCTCCATAGCTCAAAAACAACAACTTTCTAGCTAGGTACACAACTTTTTATGCTCTAAAAACTTCCCCCATAGTTGTTATAATAGTTAGGTCAAATTTCTAGTTGTTATTGGCATCTTATTTTGCACATAATTGAGTGAACACCTCTTAGAAAAATAGTGATTCATCATCATGTTTATCAAGCACCTTGATGCAATCCTTTTTTTGGTGTTTCATTAGTTAACTCCTACTAACATACTTTTGGAATAAATGTTTGGCTGCATTACTTCGAGTGTGAATAATTTTGTTTTCTACTTATAATACATTCATTAAGAGTTGTAGTAGAAATATTATTATGTTGAAACCCATCGTGTAAACTTTATTTAAGCTACATTTAGGAGGCTTCATAGATTTTTTTTATTTATACAACTTTTTTTTTATAGTAAATGACATCAGATTCTTTTTGAAACTGAAATGATTTATTAATTATGGTTTTATGATGATTAAATTTTTTATTTAGAAGGGGTTAATATGTGGCATTTTTTATGTGTAGGAAGAATAGATTGTGTTGCAACGTTCGAGTATGGATGGTTCAGGAAAACTTGGATAGCTATCAATGACATAACCAGGTTGAAGAGTACCTTGAGTCAATTTGAAACACTTCCAAGTGTTTTCACTTGGAAGCAGAACCTAAGTATAGGAGTACAAACGTTGATGGAGTGAGACATTATTTTCCACCTAATTACATCTTAGGAGTCAGTCGATTACTTTGGATTCCTAGTTGATCACTCTGAATATTTGATAGAGAAAGTTTCTATTTTCTAAAGATAAAATCATAAATCTATTGGTCCAATTTTAGATCCAACTTGAGGTCGTGAATATCGGATAGAAAAAGTTCCTACATTCTAAAGATAAACTCATAAATCTGATGGTCCAATTTGAGATCCAATTTGAGGTTGTGAAGCTCTGATAGAGAAAGTTCCTACATTCTAAAGATAAAACATTAAATTTTCTTGGTCCAATTTGAGGTCCAATTGTAAGGATTTGTCTTTTAATTATACTTTCTAACATTTTTCCTGATATAATTTTTTACTTTAGAATCATGGTGTTGCTTTTATTCTAATGTTTTCAACCCTCATTTCAAGGAAGAGCTTTGAAGATGGTTCCTTCAAATGGAGACTACACTTTTCTGCTATATTTTTTTTCTAGAAACACCAAAAGCTCTGATATTGTCATACTCAGAGAAAAATTAGGAGTCATGGAATGGCGAGATACTCATTTTTGGAGCTTTGGTTAAGAACTTTAATTTTTTAGCTATGTGCACAAAGAATGTTCATGGAGGAGTGTAAACTTCCTTACAAAGCATTTACCACAATAGAGTTTGAGGTGAATTGCACCTGGTATTTTATGTTGATATGGATATGTTCTAACTTCTAGTTAATTTTTGTAGCATAATAGATAGGATAAATAGTTTTTCCTATGTATACCATTCTTTCTAATTCAAAATTTCTATACCTTATTCTAGGAGAAAATCATAGGGGGAGTCTATACATAAGACACCATTGTTTCAAATTCAAAATTGTTGGTTCTTTCACAATTGTTTGCTTCATTTATTTGACCTAGGATAGCCTATTGTATAGAAGATGCTCTCAAAATCATAGTAAAATTATTTCTTCTAGGAAGAATATTCAAAATCTTCCCATCATAAAAATGAACAAAAGCATCAATCATTAACCTAAAATTTCCAAGAGTTTCATCAAATTCTACTTTTCCACCTCTTTTCCATTCTGAATTTTATTCCCAATTTCATCCATGTAGAACTTCCTCATCCTGTAATCTTGTTATTAGCCATAACTTTACTAGGTGTTGAGGATAGCTTCAATATTTTACCCAAGCAACAATTGAAAAAATTCAACCTTACCAAATACAATGTGTTGAAAAGCTCTTTGAAGTTATTCTGCAAAAGAGTTCCTGAGAGTATAATGCATAGTTTTGAATCAAACTTTTTGAATGAATTCCATATCTTTGATCAACTATTTTGAGCTTGATGACCTTCATCAAGAATGAGTAGACCTGGGCTCTCTAAAATCAGTTTTCCAATATGCTTAGCCTCTTCAAGAAGGCTCACATTTGTCTCACAAGTTAGGTATACAAAAATATTGTAGCCAACAACAAGGACACTTTTTCTTCTATGCCACTCACTTGTGAGACAAATGTGAGCCTTCATGAAGAGGCTAAGCATATTGTAAAATTGCTTTTAGAGAGCACAGGTCTACTCGTTCTTGATGAAGTTCATCAAGCTTGAAATAGTTGATCAAAGATATGGAATTCATGCAAATAGGTTAATTCAAAACTACGAATTATACTCACAGAAACTCTTTTACAGACTAACTTCAAAGAGCTTTTCAACACATTATATTTGGTAAGGAAAAAAAAATCAATTTTTTCTTGGGTAAAAACTTGAAGCTATCCTGAACACCTAGTATTTAGTTATGGCTAACAGCAAGATCTACATGATGAGGGGAAGTTAACTATGAATGATGAAGAATATTCAAAATGAAGAGGTGAAAAAGTAGAATTGATGGCTTCTATTACAGCGGTTGTGTGATAACTTTTGTTCATTGCTATTGCAATGGAAGATTTGAGCGATCTCTAGAATGAATTTTACTATTGTTTTTGAGCATCTTCTGCTCTGATAATTTATCTTGGGGCTGAAAATAAATGAAGAAAGAAACCCGTGAAAGGTAATTTTAATTTGAGCTGTGGTGTCTTGTATGAACTCCCCTATATTTCTAGAAATATGGTATGCTATTTTGAATTTGAAACAATGGTATATGAACAACTATTTAGCCTATCTAATATGCTACTTAACTATGAGTTGGTACATATCCCTATCAAGTCAAGCAAATTACCTCAAAATATTAATATTATGTAAAGAATTTTGTACTCCAAACATTCTTTGTGCATCAGTATGTTGGTTATTACCTTGATCTCCTTTGTGATCAAAAGAATAGTGAAGTTTATTGCATCATGACCATTTTGTAGTCCAATGATCCAGTGCTCTTTTACTTCTTACTCATTGTGTCCTCAATCACCATGTGCAAATGACTCAGAGGACAGATCTTTGTCACCATTTGACAATAACTTTCATTGTTGTTGGACTGTTTGTTATGATTCAATCATTGTTTGATAGTGTTTTTCCTTTCTCAGTCCTATAAGATAGAGGACAATTCACAGTTTGCAACTCTTTAACAATGATACTCCTTTCAGTGATCTTAATCACCTAATTCAATGTGTTATCTCAATGCTAACAATGCCTACACAGTGTTTTCTCAGTCATAGTTATAGTTCTCCTTCATTTGAAGATATTATGTTGCTTAGACAATAATGTTTCAATGAATTCATATTTTGTCTTGCAAATGTCTTGTTGCACTTGTAGAGTTTTGTTGTGCATAATATGTAGTCAAGATTCCTTCAAATGGAGCTCTTTTGTAGAGGCAGTAGGATAATGGTGTCAATAAAATAATAGTGTTAGCGAGAGGTATGATAGTAGATACACTGAGAATGGAAGGTATAATTTTTTGATAGTAAAAGAATCATTTATCTGCTTAGATCTTGACACAAGTTTTCTCAGTACATAAGATAGCATATAATGTACTCTATTCCACAGTATCCACCTAATTCCATACCACCCAGAGAAGCAATTACTGAGAGTATATGTGCCCTATATTTTGTAGCCCAAATGTGTGTTTCTAATGGTTTTCCACAATTAGGAAGAAGGTGTGTCATGAAATTTTTTTGCCAACCCAAAACTAAGCCTTACAAAGAATGTTTGCACCTATGCAAAATACCACAAGCTGCTTTAAAATACACATTGGAATCTTTATGATCATATACACATCTTTTTTGCCACAGTTTCAAAATACACATTTATGATAATATTCACACAACAAGAACCTTGAAATTTTGGAAACCTTGCTCTCATTCTTCCTAGGTCACTCCTCAAGAGATCGTATCAGTATTTGTGGGCTCTTTACAATAGATTATCCACTATTGAGAAGGCTCCCCTCATTTTCTAATGGAATAAGTTGTCATCTACTCTGGTTGAATGTGTAATGTGATGAAGCACATTCAATGTCACAAGGCATGGTTTGAGAGCAGAATTTTGAGACTTAATATCCATAGAATCCAACTTCTTGCAAAACATAATGCAGAACCAACATCCCAACCAAAGAAACTTAGCTTTAATATGCACCATAACCAATGTTTTACCACATGAATGGTGGAATTGAACTAACTTTTGGGGGTCTCTTGAATAGCAAACATACACAGACACAAATTGTTGCAGTAGCTAGCAAGGAGAAAACAAATGGATGATACATGGCTCCATGATAGCCCGTCATCCTTGATACTCTCTTGGAGGAAAATATTACACACTCACCAAATTTCTAAGGAAGCTTAAGTACCATTTTTTGAGACAATGTTGTGTCTAAAACAACTTCCTGAATTACACTTGTATTCAAGGAAGGCACTTTCAACATTGTTATTTCTAACTGAGCACTCATGCTATCTCCCAATTTTCTTCCAACTAACTGGTTATATGAGTGATTATTTCTCATAAGGCATAAGCATATTTGGAAGTGTATTTTTATCATATATTGTAGTTCCAAGTTCCACTTTGGATCACCAAATCCTTCACAAAACCTTCTGCACAACCACCGCAACACTGCACAATTATTGTTGGGCCTTCACGGTGATGTAGGGAGCTTTCCCCACATCATCATGAAGGCCTAACAACAACCTTGTAGTGTTGTGATGGTTATGAAAAAGGTTTTTT
>VDFB02380263.1:0-18039 GCA_007258455.2 Sequoia sempervirens | reverse complement strand
TTTTATTACCTATGTTTGTGTGAGTACGTTCCATAGATTTTCTCCTTGGAAAGTCTCTCTAAATTCTACTTAGATTTAAGTACATGTAGAAAAGTAAAGCGTGGAAATTTAGCATGGATAGGTTGAGTAAACTGGACGTCTCCCTCTGCATGTCATTTTGCTTCTTAGTCAGCTGGTTGTCGAGTCATCCATGCTGTATTTATTGGTCCAGCGTATATTCTGAGCAGCATAGCTGCACATGGAGCGGTGTGTTTACCACTCAACAACCCAAATAAATATTGTGAAAGTAGATAATAATCCTCTCGAAGGAAAAATAATATTGTACGATATAAAATCTTGAAGGGGAAGTTACTCCGTTGGGATCGCAAAGTGTTGATTTCATTGTCGTTCATCATTTTCCACCATTCTTTTGGCTGTCTCACACCTGACTTTTGTTGCTTTTCCCGCTGCGATTGGTTTCTGTTCCTCCAAATTCTTCTCGTGGGTATCACTTTTGACTCCTCCAAACTCATGCTCACTGTATTGCCCTTTCACTCCTCCAATTTGACGAACTGTTGTGTGAAAATAATGTTCGACGAAGATCTTAAAGTATATTTACTAAAATGAAAACCGTTATGAAAAAAATATAGTATGCAGTTGGTAAGTTTTAAGAATTCATAGATAATTGCTTTTGGATTGTGTGGTAAATATTTACGTGTTGATACCAGTAGTCAAATATGACTCAGCGCAACGTATTTCCATGTAGTGTTTCCCCCGTGAGTAAATGATAAGTAAATCTATCCTAACCTATCATGACTCCACTTTCCCTTACATGGCCATATAAAATGAGTACAAGCTAGCATTTTTTTAATGCTATCTAAACCCCCAAGTATTTTCTTGATAAGTGGAAAGAAAAAGAGAATACATATTTAAGACAAAAAGTAGTTGTGGTATAAAGTTGAGAATACATATTTAAGACAAAAAGTAGTAGTGGTATAAAGTTGGTCATTTTATTTATAAAGAAATTAAGATTAAGAAGTTTCAATTATGTGAATTCTTGTTTCTATTTAAGGGAATCTAAAATCTAAACTGAATCTTCTAGTAACTTCTTTAATAAAGTTACTAAATATTAATAAAGCTACAAATATGTTAATATTAAATAATTTATTAATAAATATGGTAAGATGTTAATTCATATTAATTTATTAATGATTCTTTTCATTTATTTAGTAAGATGATTTAAATGAAATTATTATTTTTTAAATGAGTAATATTATTGAATTAATAAAGATAGTAAATTAGTATAATGCTAATAATTGTCAACTATTAATAACTTTAATAAAAATATGAGACTAGATATTGGTGTCATTATTTTGGTGAAATTTTAGATGATAATAGTGCTGATATTATTTGATGTTAAATGAGATTGAAAATTCATATTAACATTATGTAAATGCAAGACTAAATGATGATATTATTAATTATGATGAAAGTGATTAATATTGTCAATTTGAGACTGAATATATTAGTACCATCAGTCATAGCTATACTATTAATATTAGTTATTTTAACAAATCTCGATTTGATAACAAGAAATAATATTAATATTAGCGTTAAGTAATGATTAGGCAATACTATTGTTCCATAACAAATGTTGCAATTGTGATGTTTATTTAATGGAATTGGATCATGGAAAATTAAAACTGCAATTAACATTGATTAATTTATAGTACTTGATCAGATATTTGGTTGTCGAAAAAATGAGAATAAATTTGAATAACATATATTATCAATATTAAAGTTATTGTGGTTATTGCATTGTTGTTTATTGGTGAGAAATACTATTATCAAATAAATGGTGACAATCATATTATTGTTGACCACATTATTATTATTATTATTAAAGAAATATATATTACTTACAATTAGATTGAATATTGAAGATCATTAATGTAAATAAAAAAATAAATCTAACTTTATACTTGCATTATACAAATCATATAAATGTTATCCACTTGTGTTCATATTAAGTTCTAATTCAGACATTAGATAGATATATAAGTGATGGATTATAAATTAGATATATTGGTATCATGAAGATATTATGTTATTATTAATATTATATAGAAAATTACAAATGCTATGGTTAGGAATATGTTATTTTAGTAATATTAAATATTGATATAACCTAATTTTATTAATGTTAAGTACAAAATATTAGTTACGAGAATAGCGAATCATCATATAGTAGAGGGTAATGATATTAATTTTGGCTAAGATTTAAGTGTCATGATTCAAATGGTTAGTAGTCATTATTCATTATGATTCAATTTCTATTAATACGGTAGACTAATAATAATGACTATACTAATGAATATTAATAAAAAAAATGTGTAAATTAATATGAGCATATAAATAAATGTTATTCAAATAACTACATGGATATCACTTTTGCTAAAGATAGCTAATGTTATTAAAAGGGGTAAATAAAATGTCTGCACTTCCTCTTTTACTTATAACAACTTTGTAAGAACAAATAATTAATTCATTACATATGAATTTAAGACTTCCATTAAAACTCTTTTGAGAATTGTGACATTTTTGTTTAGACTCAACTCTATATGCAAGCATGACACATTGTTAGTGGAATGATTACTTTAACTAATGTGTTTCAAAAAAAAAAATGTTGGGTTTTCTTGATGAATTTTTTTAGGCATGACAGAGAGAGCTTCATAAATGGGACATGATCAACACTCTCCTTCTTGGATTCTACATGTTACAGCTTGCTCCAAGGAGATTTCCCACATTGTATAAGTTTTAAGAGATGATAGGGGCATGTGCTCACATTGAAGGGCTCCAAGCATGTGTTTCCATCATTGTAGAAGTTTTTTTTGAGAAGTTTATTTCTTATCATTTATGTGCATTGTAACTCAGATTATCTTGTGACTAAAAATAAAAATTGTAATACTATATTTCTAAGCATTTTCAAGCAAGATAGATATTTTATACATGTGCAAGCTGTAAGAACACCTTTCTTTTAATAAAGTTCAACATTTTTTCCTTCTCAATGACTCTCTTATTGTGTGCACTTGATGATTGATGTGTGTTTCTATGTTTTATGTTTAAATCCTCAAATATTAGTCAATTAAAATGACTAAATATACTACTAATTGACATCAATTAATAATTAAATTGACTAAATATACCACAAATTGATAGAAATTAGTGAACAGTGAATGAATATGACTAAATATATGACCAGTGAAATAAAAATGACTAAATATACTACTAAATTGATCAAAATAATGATTAAAATTAATGACTAAATACACTACCAATGGACAAAAATTAGTGAATAAAAATAACTAAATAAGTGACTAGATTACAACAATCAATGGCTAAATATATCAGTGAATAAAAATTGACTAAATAAGCGACCAAATTACAAAAATCAATGACTAAATGTACTACCAAATCAATCAATCAAAAAAACCAATAAATGACTAAAAATGGTTTAGTCATCAATTTGGTCGCATTATAAATGACTAACAATAAACTACTAATGGTCATGTGATCATGTTTAGTCATTTATATGTAGTTTTTAGTAGTTTTTTCAATCATATATTGTTGTTTTTGTATTAGTATATGTGAACAATATATTGAAACTTTTTTGGGAAATCCCTTAATATGTCCAAGAATAAGCATACACAAGTGGCACATAGCTAAATACATAACCAAATTTTCATGTGTTGTAGTCCTTGGAAACTAAACCCTATATCCCCTCCTTATTTCCATCTCACATCCTATCCCTTATTTCTCTCCATACTTCCATACTTCCATCCTTTCATCCCTCCAAACACCTTCACTCTTGATGCTAGAAAATGATCTTCCCTTAAATTATCAAAACATCAACCAATTCTAAGTCTATCATGCAACAAATCCAAGCCTAACATATGATTGACAATCCTATATTATAAATTTGAAAACCTTCAATATTGTGATCCCCTACCTAGTATCCAAATGCAATCCATACATTTACTCCATAAATCCATAACTCCTCGTTATTCAATAAACCACACTGCTAACAACATGTCAAATATTTCCAAATATATCCAAGAAACTCAACACATATCCAATAGCATCCATAAGCTACTTATTTATAGTATTAAAATCCAAACCTTGTTTAAATCAACTAATTATGCTATTAGGATACATTGTTCCCCATCCTCATGTTGCTCATAGTATATATAATTTCCTCATAAAAAAGGCTATCACCATCTTTAAATCACTTAATGGTTAGTTTTTAGCTTCTTTATGGGAAAAATTTTATTTATTTTTTCTTTTTATCATTTGTGTATGCTTGCTTTCTTGCTAGTGTGTGCTTCTTTTGTCACTTGTATTTCTAAGTCAATCCTTAGGGTAGATCATGACTAGTGTCATCATGAGAGGTGGAATACTATTTTAATTTTTCTTATGGATGAAAGCTCTCATAATGCAATGTTTCCACCTATCAAAAGCATGTATTTAGCACATGTTATGGATTTTGAATACAACCTCCACTACTACTTATAATCCTACACCATCAAAACAATATTTTCTTTGAAGTCTTTGTGCATGAAGTAGCTTGTTAGATTGTTTTAGGAAATTTGGAATTGCTTAATTTTTTAGTCAATTTTATTTTTATTTTTCAAATTTGAAGGGTTTGGAGTAATTAAAGTTTTCCTACATATGTTGCAAGGAAATGGAACAATAGATAGAGCATAGTGGTAGGGTAACATGGATTAAATGTCACCATGAGTAGAAAATACTATATGGTTATGAACTATCATTTTATTAACTTCATCAAATAAACCTTTCTCCTATTATTCACTAAGATAACACTAATTAATAGTCAAATTAGACTCATATAGATGAATGAATATATCAAAATTATAGTCCTCTTTATTAATGTTGATATATAATTAACTCAAATAATGCATGTTAGGTGTACATCCAAATTAGTACCATTGAAAACTCCATCTAAGGGTTTTAAATGTGAAAAATGATCAATATAAATGCATTATTTTGATTGGAAGAAAACTTTTGTTTTATGTGTGAAGATAGTGTTTTAATAGGGTATGTACAGGATCATGACAGTCCAAAAAGTGGCGATATGATGGGTATGTGTAGGGTCTATGGCTAACAACTTTTTTTTACCCAAAATTGATGAAATGAAAAGGGTTTTTAAAGGAGATTCTCAGCTTTCCACCAATATAAATTATGCTTTACTTTGAATTTAATAAATAATTATTATCAAATGTTTTCTATTTGAATTACGACTAAAGTCTTGATTGATAGGCTGATTGAAAAACATTTATAGCTTTCAAATGGTAGCACATTTTTTGAATCCAAAACATGTGTCACATTTTATGATTTGCATACTATAGGATTGAAAATAAATAAATTAAATTTCATGAAGTTTTGACCAAGTTAAGGTGATCAGACATATGAGTTTTTATATTTTTTAAAAGTTGTAATAAAAAAAATCATAAATTATTTGCTTGGAAAAAATTTACAAAAAAACATGCATCACATTAGCACATGAATCATCTACTTATATCTAAAATATTCTAAAAAATATTATCATTTTATTGTGGTTAGGGTGGTTAGACAAACACCTACTTCTTATTTTTTCCCTGAAATTTAAGTCCTATTGCATTGAAATTTCAAATTTTCACCAAATAGGTTTTTTTTAAATAAACCAAGTAGTTTAGAAACTACATTCAATTTGTTATAGATTCTATTCTTACATACTTTTGAAATAATATAGATAACTTATTCAATTTTTTACGTCAAGTTGCCTAACTCTGATTTTACTGAATTTTTCGCCACTTAAGGACCTATTTTTTCCATGATGATTCTGCACATACCCAATAATTGTGTTTTAACAAAGAGTTTTTATAATGTACAGTTTTGATCTTGTAAAAATGAGTAGTATATGTTTCAATGATTCATGAAAAAATTATTGATTCAAAAACATAGCATTTCCCCTTCAAAAATATTAAGTCCCTTCATCCCACTTCATGGTAAACTAGAGAAAGAGGATTTTTTGTTAATTCATTTGAGGATAGAAATTCTTGTGATGAATATTAAACTATTAAGACTAATAAAATATGTATGTAGGGTCATTTTTTCTAAGGTTATTTTCCAATAAAATTATCCCCTCACTCCATTTTTCTAAGGTAAAAATGTCTTATTTGAACATCTTGTGTGTCATGCTTTTATGATTTAAACCACATATGCTCTCTTCTCACACTTTTGGGTAACCTTGAAGGTAATAAGTGGCTTATTTCACTTATGTAACTTGAATATTGAGTGCATGTGATCTTTCCTCATGCAATTTTATGATCTTACAAATTAGAAACAATCCCCTTTTCCTTTATTTTTATTTTCAATAATATTATCTTGGATATCATCACCAAGTTTCAACCCAAATCCTCAAGATTTTGTTCTAGGTATAAAAATAGGGAGAGAGTAAAAAACTCCCATTAAGTGATATATGTCATTTTTGGCTAAGCTTGTAAGAAATTAAATATACCTTACAAAGTAAAGGAAAAGAGTAGGTTACCCAATCAAACCAAGCCATTAGACATACCTCGCATTTCATAGACTTGTACCTCACATAACTTTAGGTATATCAAGGAATCATTTTAGAAACATTATGCAAGCCTAGTTAGAGGAATCCAAACATGTGTAGTTATAATTACACTAGTAATAAATCAACCTTAGGAGATTACTCACCACATGCCATTAAAAATGGATTGTAGGCCATATATGCTCTCCTCTCAAACCATCATGTGATGTTGATGATAAAAAAAGTGGTTATTTCATCATCATGGCCCTACTTATCATATCTAGAAAAGAAATTATAGGTGGTAACATAAGTCTGTACACACCCATTTGAATAATATAGGTTGTTTTGTGCATATTTTATCTTCCCCTTAAGGTGAAACTAGTGTATTTATTCCAAAATTCTAAAACAAAAAATCCAACATGCATCATGGACCCCTAGTTCAATCAGTGCATTGAGAAAGCTAAAACCCCACCCAAAATCTAGACAAGACATATAATATTATTATTTACCAAGAAGAGTAAATCAATGAGACCTTAGGTGACATTATCTTAAGAAAAAATAACCATCATCCCCTTCACAAACCATTGCATTGGCCTCATCACTAAACTTAAACATCCACCTCCTTCATCCATCACCCTAGATCAATAAAATCACACACCATTTGACATTTTCCATAATGATAAATTTATCATCACCTGAACATGGGACTTCAACATCATATCTACTTCAAGGATCATCAAATAGGCTCTAAAATATACTTAAATGCATTAGGATAGCCTATGTAACCTATACAGATGCATAAAATCCTTGCACCTCAAAATTTAAAATCCCAATAATTTCAAAGGCCAGAGGCCCAAAAATATACATGAATCCCACTGTAGCATTGAAAAATGTACTCTTTTACATTTTTGCACTATGTTTGGGTCCCTTAATTAATTGGACTTAATTAAGCCTCTAATTGGCCCAATTATGCATTAAAAGCCTAATTAATCATGTTTTCTGAAAGGGAAACTTGTATTAAACAATTGTAAACATTAATTAAATTGCCCAAGTGAGATTGGTGTGTCATGGATTTAGGTCTTAGGACCCATTCGCCCAAGGGTGAATGGGTCTCCCTTAAGTTTAGGACCCCAATTTTTAATATGTTTTTGGTGGAATTTTTATGATTCAAATTCAATTTGCAATTGTCAACTTTTGATGTTTAATTTTTGGGAAATTAGAAAATTACCTATAAATACAAGGTCTTTTTATCAATTCAATATCTACAATTTTTATGTAAGCATTCACAAGAGTTAAGATTATTGTCAAAGGTGTTTTAGAGTAGATTTCTTAGTCATTTGTTGCAGCATTCAAGATCTCAAGCATTGAAAAGTTATCTTCATTCATGCATGTTTTTGGAGCTAACATTGTGATGTAGGTTTCAAGCATTCAAGTCAAGATTCAAGCATCAAGATCAACATCCAATCAATCCATTCCATGCAAGATCAAGAACTTGGAGAGATGTGTTAGATTTTACTCCTCTAAGGATCTTCATTAGTTTGGTGAGTTGCAACATAGTATTTTACATTGATCATTCCTTTCATTCACGTTTCATTTCATATCAAGGTTTAATTTATCGAAATGGGTTTGACCAAGGAAAACCCCCATTCACCAAAAATAAATAATTTTTCCCTCTCTTTGTGTTTGCATATTTGCAAGTGAAGAAGGATTGAACATTGATCAAAAGTGCAATTTTGCAAAGTATTCATCAAAGTTTTCAAGCCATGGAAACTCACTTGCAAAATTTATTTCTGACTTTCTGATTGTGAATTCTGAAGGATTCAAGAGTGTAGATCCAAGAGCAGAGAATTGTCAAAATAGATTTTGGATCCTTGTAGCAAGACCCATTTTCCCTAGGGTGAATATTTCCTAGGAGGACACTCAATAGAGGCTTTTGGTGATAGGTGCATAAATTCCTACTCATCTCAGATCTACTAGAAGTTTTTGGATTCTAATAGATTAAGGTTTTAAATTGATGTTTCAAGTTTCATATTGCATAATTGGATTCATTTAGTATTTTTCATTTATCTCCCAAAAGTGCATTTTAGGTTTATTTACCCTGTCCTCAATCATAAGGAAAACAACAAGATATCCATTAAGGTTGACTCACCTAAGGGTTGAAAGTCAATATTTCCCTAGGGGGTCTCTTTTTCCTAATGAAATAAGGAAGATAGGTGCATATCCCATCCATTTTGGAGAAACCCTATTTCCCTACATTTCATCCACAAATACCATACACCTAGAGGAACCTCTTTAAATAGAAATATCTAAAATTGTAATATCCAAACTTCCCATGTATCCAAAATATCAAAATAAAAAGTTTACTTGGGTTTAAAAATCTAGTCGTCCAAATCCAAGCACCCCAAATAAAAATATCCATAAATGAAAATCCAACAATAAGTGGTGACAATCTCAAAGACCAAGATATTTGAAATATGAGAATATTAAATCTTACTAGTCCAAATATTAAATCATTAATCTCACAATTCAAAACATAAAATTCATGTGGGTTCCAAAATATGGGAAAGTAGATACTCTAAAATCTAAAATCCCACCATCTAAGAGCATAAAAATATATGATACCCTAAACCAACAAGTCCCAAAAATAAAAACTATAGAAGCCACCATTACATCCAATCAAAGAGCCAACCTCAAAACCTAGCATGGGGCATGAAATTTTTGGTCTTGATTTCCATTAGTCCCATGACATTTACACATGCCCCCATCATTACATCCTTCCATCCACTACTCTTACTCTCTCTCTCTCTCTCTCTCTCTCTCTCTCTCTCTCTCTCTCTCTCTCTCTCTCTCTCAAATGCCTCCATCACTATATCCCTTTCATTAAAAATTTACATCAAAATATTTCCTTCATCCAACCTACCTCCCACTCTATTTCCCTTGGCAACACCCTAGGGGAAGTCATCCTAACAATCATTGAATCTCACAATGACATCTATCAAGTGCAACAATAGAAACATAATCCACCTAAAAGAGCTATGAAAAATAGGATAGTATAATTGAAGCATATGCTTGAATCAAAACATCAAATTTATAAAAGGAAAAAAAAAGTAAAAAAAAAAACCTTATAATGGTGAGAATAATTTATATGGTGCCTAGAGAAAGTATCATGATAAAATCCTTTCCTCACATTGTAATATTAATACATGTAACCATCTCACCCTTTTGCCTATCTCTTTGAACTCCATCCATCTTTCATCCCTTTGGACCTAGTTCTCCTTTTGAGAGGCCACCTAGGTACTATCAACCTACCTAAGTTTGTAACAGGCCAAACGTTTATTGAAGTAAATTTCCTAAGTTTTTACTATGCAAGTAAAAATAAACTATGTACATGTATGTGTATGTATACATGTATCGATACATTCATATGGGCATGTCCATTTTCCATCATACGTGTATATGGATACACATATACATATGGATATATGTATATACATTATATATATATACACATTTGATTCTCACACCAAATCATACACATTACTATGGTAGGGTATGTGCAGGATCATCATGGAAAAAACAAGCCCTTAAGTGGTGAAAAATTCAGAAAAATCAGACTTAGACAACTTTACATAAAATTTTGAAAAAGTTATCTATATTATTTCAAAAATATGTAAGAAAAGAATCTGTAGAAAATTGAATGTAGTTTCTAAACTAGTAGGTTTTTTTTTTTTTAAATCTATTTGGTGAAAATTTAAAATTTCAATGCGTAGTACTTAAATTTCAAAGAAAAAAATAAGTAGGTGTTTTTCTAACCACCCTAACCACAATAAAATGATAATATTTTTTTTATAATATTTTAGATATAAGTAGAGGACTCATGTCGTGATGTGATGCATATTCTTTTGTAAAATTTTTCCAAGTAAATAATTAATTATGAATTTTTCATTACAACTTTTAAAAATATAAAAACTTGTATGTCTAACCGTGCCTTAACATGGTCAAAACTTCATGAAATTCATTTTTTTTTAATCCTATAGTATGGAAAGCATAGAATGTGATGCATGTTTTAGATTTTTAAAATGTGATATCGTTTGAATGCTATAGATGTTTTTCAATCAGCTTATCAATCAAGACTTTAGTCGTAATTCACTACTCAATTTGACACCATTTTCTGATGGACGTTCGTTGGTGGTTCGACAAATATTTTTCAAAAAAGCGACAAAATGACAAAAAAAAATTCATCATTTTTTTTGTCGTAAGTCTAACGACGAATTAAATGTCGAAATAACGGCACAGATTCGTCAGTCATCTACATCATAAAATGACTTGTATTTTCATCAGAATATCGACAAAATGGGTGTCAAAAGAACACCAGAAATTTGTCACCATTTCGACAAAATGGGCAAGTATTTACGATGAAGTCTTCATCGTAGCTAAACAACTTTGTCAGACCTTTTATGTGATTCGTCGGTGACATTCATCGAAATTGTGACAAAATGGGCAAGGAGTTACGATGAAGCCTTTGTCGTAGCTAAGCAACTTCATTGGCCCTTTCTGTGATTCATCAATGGACTTCATCGACATTGCAACAAAATGGACAAGGAGTTATGATGAAGCCTCCATCGCAGCTATAGAAAATTCATCGGACCTTTTCAGTGATTCGTCAGTTGTGTTCATCAAAATTTTGACGAAATAATGCAATTTTTTAAAAAAAAAATATTCGTTGAAATGTACCATCGGTGAGAGATCAATCAAGTCACATCCCTTCGTATTCAAATCTTGGGAAATTATTTTATTCGGTCATTTTCCATGTTTATTAGACACCTGTTGAGACATCATGTAGTTTCGTCGACGCCTTGAGTCTCTTTGACAATCAATAATAGATATCACTTTGGTGTCACACAATCTCATCGATGTTCTATGTCTCATCGATAGCCAATAGATCATATGTCGCTATGGTTTCATGCAGTCATACCGATGTTCTGAGTCTCCCAGAGAATTATTCCTTTAGTCTTAAGTGTATCACTACAATTCTCACCAATGATAACTTATCGCTATGACTTTGGGGGTCGCCAGTACTTTCCTTCGACTACTTAATAGCTTACAATCAAACTCAAGCTTGAAATTACAAAACAGAATATCATGCCAATTAATTTTACCATTGCTATTCTAGACCTTCAGCTTATGGCAAAATAAGTAACAAATTTCCTGAGCATAAAAACATTCAAAAAGAATATGTTTGATAGTTTCCTGAGTCTTGCAAATACTGCAGATTTCAACACTTTCATGGTTAGATTTATAGGGATCTATCTTTTTCATTAATGCAGAGGTAGGTAAAGGAGAAATAATTATAATTGTAACACTATTCATAGTCCAGTAAATTATGTTCGTAATTTGTGTTCAATGGACCTCAGTTTTATCATTATACTTCCCATCTAATACCATATTTTAATCCAGGGTTCAACTATCTCAGATCTAAAGAAGCACCTTCAATTAACCATTTAAATTACTATAAAATAAGGTAAGAATTTTACTTGAGAAAGATTGGGTACACTTGTAGGATTAAAGTTCTAGCAATCATCAAAATTTATTGGCACACAGACAACCTGCAACATATGAAGTAATGGATGACTACAAGTTAGTGAAATGATCCTAATATGTGAGTGATTTGCAAATTGATTGGTAGAAAATAAGGTTACAAATAGATCTACATGAAAAATTATGAGGACAATCTACTGTAAACATCAAAATAGATGAAAAGTGCAAAGGAAAGAGCCAAGCTACATCTCTAGAGCCTAAAAAAAACACATGCAAGAAACATTAAAAAAAGAACAAACCAGTTTTTGGATGAATAAAAAATGTTTCCTTTAGCAAGTGGTTCATATGTTTTCACACCTGGCATAGGACATTAAGAAGATTTTAGTCTTCCTCTGTGAAATTAACTACTTACATAATAAACCCAGAAACCAATATTATATAGCTCCATGTCTAGCCAAGGGTAGGTATAAGAGAAAAAAAATTCTTCAATGTAATGCCAAAAAATATCAATGTGTGTGTAGGTTTGTATTACTCAAAATATCATTTCACTGCCTAAGGAAAAATACCAAAGTGATGTTTTAAATTTCAATCTTCACATAGGCTCCCTTATTGCTACACATGCATATATACAAGATTATTCGAGAGCTCTAAACTATTCAAATATTAAGGATTTAATTAGCTATAAGATGGAAAGTTGTTGTTTAGACATAATCCATCATCTTTTACATATCTTTATCCACTCCTAGCGCTTTAGATAAATTTGTGTAAATGAGACAGAAATGTGAATCTTTTATGACAAAGAAAATTCTTAAAAGGAGGGGAGAGAGCAAGGGTCAAGAGAATGCTTGAATGTATAGCAAATTATAACATTTTGATCATTATAACAATGAAACAAATCTTAAGTTTGAAGCACTAATATCATTTACAACATTTATGATCAAGAATGAATATAAGTAGAGAAACTTTTGCATACCTGCAGATGGTACAAAATTTCATGGTTGTTGAAGTCTCCCATCAACAACAAGATCCAAATATCTGTGTATCTATCTCAATCAAGCCTCTAAACCCTTTAGAGCTGTTAATTTTTCCACTAACCTGTTATGCACAAAAGTCAAATTTTAGAGTTATGTCACCACTAAAAAATAGAAGAAACAGAGCTTTGAAACCAAATCCACACACAACACAATGTTGTATTCATACAAATCCATACAAACAAACTAAACTCAGAACATTTGAATGGAAACAACTTCAAATTATGATGCAGAGCATGGATTTAGGGTTTAAAGAATCATTTTTCTGCCACCATAGTGAAAAGTTAGCACTTTCTTTCATCTTTGCATATTGGTTTGATGCTTCAAATGATGCATTTCTTATATTGAAAAGTGTATTACCTTATTGAGGTTCTCTTTGTTTTGAGAATAGTTTAATATTCTCTACTTAACAGGGCCAACCACATGATGGTGGAAGCTCATTTGGCCCCTCCCCCCCCTCACATCACTCTCAATTCCCCATACCCAATCATATAACATTAATCATTCATTCATCCATTAATAACATATAACATTCATTCATTAACATATAACATTCATTAATTAACATATTCACATTCATTCATTAACATATAATATTCATTCTTTCAGTTTTTACATATTATCAAAAATATGGTTGTCATGATATGATTTCAATCACTTTTTGTTTCTTTTTAAAGCTACATAAAGCTAAAGTGGAGTACTGCTTTTCAAATCAATATTTCATTCCCTTTTAGTTGTTATTCCTCTCGCCATGATCTTAATGTATGCCTAGTCATCTTCATGACGTGTGAGACTATCAAAAGGAGGGGGTCTCAAAATAAAAAAAAAATGTTAAACCTGACATGTTTTATTATTATTGTTACAAGTATTTCATTAATTAAAAACATTAGAGTGCTTTCTTTACTTGATGGGTCCACATCATGTTCCTAAACTTTTTTATAGACTCATGCTCAACATGTTGAACACCTCTAAACTTTATCTACAGTTGAACATGAAAGGTTACATTAATTAATACACCAATTGAAATTAAATATGTTTAAGATAACATGAGGGTAGTCCCTTAATTGACAACACATCATGTTCCTAATCTTCTTCTAGCCTGATCGTGCTCAACACGTTGATCACGCTCTACGTACTCTAAAGTTGAAACACGAAAAGGTTACATTAATTAATACACCAATTGTAATTAAATATGTTTAAAAGAACTTTAGAGTGGTCCTCTTTACCTGATGGGGCCACATCATATTCCTGATCTTCTCTAGCCTAATCATGCTCAACATGTTGATCACGCTCTACATGCTCTAAAGTACTAGGATGCACACCATGACCTTCATCTGTAGGTTGCATTCCAATGTCATGTGTAGTATTATCATTGTTTGAATGTTTAAAACAAATAGGCATGTAATTAATTTATGGTGGAAATTAATATTGAATAGATTGCACAAGTATTCAATTTTAAATAAACTTTATAGATTTTATTTACCTGCGTTTCAGATGCAATGGAAGGTTATGTTTACCCAGTCAAGACTCTTAGGCATTGAGCCATGGCTCCATAGCCTTGCTGGAAGGAAATCTTTAGGTCATCTTCTGTGGGAACTCTATTGAATTCAAATCCCTACATTTTTGCATAAGATCATGAATTTTGCTTCTATGGTGTGATAAAACCAAAATTGTTTTCAATTTATTAAAATTTGGATGCAATATTTCATTTATTGACACTTACAATTCGTGCGGCTAATTTCATATAACCACCAGAGCCAAGTTTGTCTTGCCCGTGCTTTTCTAGTCTTTCCTTTGTTTCCTTCAATGTGTCGGGCAGCCTATGAAAAGTTTGAAATACGTTAGATTATGTAAAAAGAAAGAGTAATCAATATATAATTACATTATTGATAGTATCACATACCTTCCTTAGCCCCGGTGGTGTCTTTCCTTTTTTCTTTTCAGCCTTCTCCTTTCCATTTGACACCAAGTCCTTTCACTCCCTCTCTGTAATCATGGGGGGACACTCGTACTTTTTTTTCTTCTCTAAATGTGACCTATATTGGTCCCTCGCATACTTTAGATAAATACCAGCTTTCTTAAGGACCTTGGTTCGGTTGAATGTGTTATCACCGAACAAAACAACTAAACTGTTAATCAGCTCATCTTTTAAATCTTGATTTTGGGCATTCCACTATGTACGTATGGTGGGCCCAAAGAGCTCCAATGTAATATCACTTAGATGTTTATAAAAAACATCATTTCTTGCAAAATGATCATGTGATCAATAGTCTAAAAAGAGCGATCAATAAGTAAATTTCAATTGGATTATATATAATAATAATTAAAACATTTTAGAGTACTTGGGACCTTCTCTATCTTTATGGGAACAAAATCCTTGGTCACCACAAGTGTGACTGGCAATGTTCTTGTACTAGTAATACAGGAAGATCTAAGAAATGCTGCTAAAACATCACCAATACTAGTGGCCTCTACATTCCTAGGTACATGTCCTAATGCATGTTTTGGCATGTGTTCACTGCCAGAGGGTGCATTAACAGATGCTTGCATTGTATGTGTTTCTGACATTTCATAGGACAATATAGGCATGGATTATGGGGTCAGATGATGTAATGTATGTGTAGGAAGATTAGGATGGACACTTGTACCAACCCCTACTCCTCGAGCAGCACTTGCAGTACCCTGATCATGGCCAAGAGCATCATGAGGAGGCAAACAACCCTGTAAAAACAACAAATATTTTAGTTCATGACATAAAAGAGTACAAAATATAAAACCATGAATGAGCTTATGTTATAATTAAAGACCTCATGACAACTTACTTGCAAGTTTTGTAATCTCTCAGTCAATATTTTAACCCTCTCTTATCTAATTTGTTTGAGGCACTATGAACATCAACTTAACTATTTCTTCATTGCATTTTTTTTGGATCTTCTTTATCGTATCGAGAGGGTTTGTTGAATACGTGATGTCATCATCACAAAATATTGACTGCACCTCACTATGGATGCCTCTCACCCCAGTGCCTTCCCGATTAGTTGACTCGTAATAAGAATATTAAAAATTATCGTAAATTAACTCAAACTTATGAAAAAACATATTAATAAAAGATTTTTGCTCATATCTAATTTGTGCAATTACAATGAGGTAAACCTACTGTGTAGAAGCACCGAAGATACATCGATCTGGTATGTTTCAGGCCGAGCCTTCGCAACATCAATGTACCTCGCGGACGTTAAATATAAAAAACACACCAAATGAAACCAATAATAGACTTCGCCAAAAACTTAAGAATAAATGGTATATTGGAGTCATTAATTGGAGGCCGGGGCAAAATGGCAACATAAGTACATACCACCCCTCATAGTAACCGGTTTTGTAACTGCTACCAAATTGTAACGATTAGTAACTCTTCCCCGGCAGTTATTGATTTTATCGCACATACCTATCACATTACGGTTTCACCAAATATGCAATTAAGTTGTTTATTTGTTGACCCGTGTCATGTACGGTTTATAAACCCTACAATATTCCTCGATGTTGGGCCTTTCGTCAATGTAACATAGCCACCTTTATTTTGATCCTATCTTTAGTTATATATACTTGCTGATAGTGCATACCTATGCATACTGTGGTATATCAAACTAAGTTGCATCCAATCTTTGTAATTGTAATAGGGTCTAACATACTCCATCAATTCAATAAATTTGTCATAACAGACCTTTATGTCGTCCATGCAAAATAGGCCCAAACCATGTAATGATGATGGTGATATGCGATATATCCTCTTGTTGACACCAAAATCAGTGTTTATTGGAGGAAGTTCCTTGGGTACCCATTGTTTTCGTAGATGTTTGTACCTCAAGGGAACCTTGACATCGCCTATGCTCTCATCATCATAAGAACATGACCCCCCTTTAGCAAGAAAAGATTCCATGTGTTTACATAATATTCTTCTAATCTTTTGACCTCTAGTTGATCTCCCTCTTTTAGACATACTACATGTCTCGCTTTCCTCTTCTCTTCTTGAATTTCCCTCACTCGAGGAAGATAGATCTGACAAATACCTATTTGGTGGTACCTGCACACATAAGGATGTTGGATGAAGTTCTTTCATGGTGATGTGATCCCAAGGTGACATTATAATTAATCTATCATTTCATCGCTAGAATTTCATAAGTTATAAGGTAATCAAGTCTTGATAGATTGCAAGCTATTGTTACTACCGTTCAAATGTGTCCATCACAAATCAAATCTACTTAACGTCTTAACTCCCAAACTTTGTAACAAGTGTTAAATGTGACTATGGTCCACCAGTTACACAACCAAGGCCTCAAATGTATTCTCTAATTGTAATCAAAGGACTTTTTCTCTTCATTCAATTAAATAAACTTGAAGGGAAACACCACCAAGTGGTTCATTGGACACCCACATGACTAAAAATAGCAGAAAATTCCCACGCTTACCTCCATATATCCGAAAGTGGTTAATGAGGAGGGAGTGTGTACCAGGCCCTGCTACCATCAAGTTTATGCTTTGGCAATAAATTTTAAGTCATATTAAATCTTCCTATGTCTAATTGTTAGGAGATTTTTGGTATGTTTTAAGGTAGTATGATTGATGAAAGAGCCCAAAGACTAGCCTTTCTCCATGGTATCTAGGTACACATAGTAGCAGTATTCTCTTATACGGTTGGACATGATTTAAAGAACTTAGCTAGGAATTATTCATTTAACCTAAGGTTTTCTCATAATGCCATCATTGAAAAAGTATGATCAAATTCTTCTATTATGAAGAATTGGTCTATGTGCCCCTAGTAATCACTATAAATGTTTGTAAGGATAAAATGACTAATTGCATTAGGTAGGAGAGAATCAA
>VDFB02380262.1:0-23483 GCA_007258455.2 Sequoia sempervirens | reverse complement strand
TGATCACCACCAAATGTACCAACTCAACTCAACTGTGTCCCACATATCTGTATATCATAGTCAACAACACAGGTCTCATACCATGACTGTACCTGGTAATACCATCTCACCTCCTCAACATGACATCAAAACTAGTAAACCAGGTGAATAAATCAAGCCACCCAAACTGAAAAATGCATCAACACTAAAATATCTATGGGCATAGACAACCAATGTCCAAGTCATAGGTGCAACAAGTAAGTATAGACCGCCTACAATGCTACACAACTTGTAGATACAAAAATGAAGCATTCAAATCCAACCAAATACTAATAACCATTTAAAATGAGAATAATTTGAGATGTACAACTAATCATATAATTAATCCAACATCAAATCTCGTAGATCCGATAATCCATAAGCTCATAGTATCACCATAGTCAAAGAAACCCATAAACAACTCAGGATAGAATATCAGAAAATAAATCATGTCAAAAAAACTCCAAACCTGATCGACTGTGTAGTGCTCTGAACAAGCTTTTCATTGACTATTCAAAGTCCAAAATCCGACTCCGTATGCACCCGATATGACCTCTCGAAGCTCAAAAAAACACCTAACTTCCAATTAGAAAAACACTTTCAAAACTACAAAATATCCAAAAATCTCTGGAACCACAGTGTAGAAAACTAAGTTAGATTTCCAATGAGTCTAAGAAGAGCAAAAACAAACAATCTGGGTGAAAGTTATGCCCCTCAGAAGAAAAAGTATAGTTTGCACCTAAAGCAAAAAAAAATTAGCCACCTTGGTGGCTAGGCAGTGGCCCTACTCGAGTGGTGCCACTCCCCTAGTGGTGGAGTGGTGGCAGACCCAAAATTATTATAAAAAATATTTTAATTTCAAATATTCAATTCTTTTGGGTCGGTATTTATATATTCATGGCGGATACTTATATTTAATAGTGGATATATAAAAAGGTTTATATATTAAAAAAAAAGTTTTAAAACCCCAAAAGGGGTGTGGCGGGGCCCACTGGCAAGCCTGACGACAATACCCTGTCAGCTAGCAGGTCGGTCAGGTTGTAGCCCGTACGCCAGCTTGCAGTCAAAAGTGTATTGTTGTAGACTTGCAATGGTACAGCGGGTGGGTGGACCCCCCCACCAATTAATTAATTTATTTTTTTTAATTTGGTTTTCTTTATATGATTTTTTTTTTAACTTTTTGATTTTTATTTATTTACAGGTAAAATAAATTCCAACGGGATTTTTTTTTAATTTTATGAGTACAAATTTGACGTCATACAAACCAACAAAGGGGGATTTTACTAAAAAAAATTGCATTTTTTTCAACTTCTCCAAAATAAGGAAAATTATATATCAAATTCGTCTCGCGACCAACTTGAATCCAACCATGAGGTCCATTTTGTCCTAGGAGGTCATTTACAAAATTTCTCCCGCAAAACCCCCATTTGAAAGCATAACCAAGAAACCCTTTTTAGCCAAAAAATTTCACACCCCAAATCTGCAAACAACCCATCATAATAACAAACCCAAAACCCTTAGATTTGCAATAAACAACCTGCAAAACCCTCATATCTTGCCATGTCTTTCATTCTCTCATGCATTGCATAGATTCAAACTTCAAACAATATTTTCTTAACCTAGGGTTATAACAAAAAATCTTCAACCACAAGAGCTCTGATACCACTTGTAAGGAAACTTGCAACTATTCTATGACAAATTCCACATAACCTAAAAGAGATATTCATGCAAATAAGTACTCAAAATCCACATGCAAGATAATAGACAACACACCCATCAAAGATGACACAAGATATACCCTAGGAAAACCCTCAAGAGGGAAAAACTCAGCCTCCAAAAGCATCCATACTCCATCATATTAATTAGCCATGAAGTAAATACAAGAGTTACAATTAACACTTTTGAAGCATCAGGCCCTCCAATGCATTCTCATGTGTCCAAGCATGAATCCACACATCTCATGCCATGCTTCACAATATGTGTCCATAAAATACATAACATGCTCATGCATTATAAAAGTTAAAAAATGATCATGTTTTATATAGGTTAAAGCTTGCTCATGCATTCTAAAAGTTAAAAAATGATCATGTTTTATATAGGTTAAAGCTTGCTCATGCTTTAACACGAGTGCATTTTATGTAATACTAAAAAAATGGTTAAAATGCATGTGACCCATGATTCAGGCCCACATGCTCTGTTATTACCTACTTTCTACATATTATCTAATAAGAAACACTTTTTTATGATGACAAAAGTACAAGTACATTTTACATATTCTACCACCTTTTTTTTTTGACAACGTAGAAAAAGGAAACACTTGAGTTTTTACATCAAATTTGATTACATGAATTAATATATTCATGTTTCTACTATTGGAATGCTAATTAATTTTTTTTGTTTTAATTTCATAATATAGATTCATTCTTTTCATAGTTTTTGCTAATTCTATTAGATTTAATATAGAATGTAACATTCAAAAAAAAGGAACTTGGCAAAAAGCTCAATTTTTTGAGGATTTTGAAGGAAAAAAATATGAACTAGACATAATTATGCAATTTGTCAAATTGAATCTCAAGTTTTAAAGTATGTTCTACTTGTCCTTCTACCTTTTTGTGCATCCCACCTTGTCCACTTCCTAGTTCTAAAAAAAAAATATGCAAAGGATTACATATTTGTTGAAATAATATTTTTTGTATATTGAAAAGTATAGTTGGGAAATAAACAAAATTATCTTTCTACCAAGTACCATTCACATAATTATATCAAATTTGTGTTATCCTTATTGGATTCCTCTAAAATAAATAAAACTACAACATTAGTGTTGAATATTTATGCAATTTATTATCATGTATAAGGAATATTCATGCATACACCTCTCTTCTTGGTGTTAGAGTACAAGGATATCACATACATCCCCTAGTACTCCTAGGAATTCACATTAGGAGAATTGGCTCAACCCATCACCTAGGAGCTTAAAACTAGCACATACAATAATAACAAATGATATGAGTACAAGGGGGTTTCTCAAGGAATTCCACTTAATTTTTAAAATAAATAATTCTTGGTTATAATCAAATACATCTTCATAATTGAAAGGAAATTGCATAAATACATAGATAAGTATCACACTAGTGTTAGTGATGCAAGATGAAGATTATTGTTCTATCCACTAGGAGGAAAACATTTCACATCACCATAAAAGCTTTGATAGTCCTTTTTGTCATGTGTAAGATCTTACAATATTACACATGCTATTGTACAATCTTCAACAACTCTTTGCACCCTATGTAAGAACTTACATATTTTCACATGCTATCATGCAAACCTCTATATACCTTTATATTCTTACCCAATGACCTACAATTTTTAACTTGTCATGACTTCACACACTGTGTAATCATTTGAATCCATCAATGACTTCATTCAACTCTTTATCATCAAGAACCCTCATGAATTTATCATCTAGTGAGCTATCATATATGAATTTCGTGTATATATGTTCGTTGAAGGTTATGAGTATGAGTGTTTTATAAATATTTTGAAATAATATTATGTATGTATGTGTGTGTGTGTGTGTGTTTGTTTGTGTGTTTGTGTGTGGAAAGTAACACACACACACACACACACACACACATATATATATGTCACTATATTACTTTCCATATATATATATATATAATTGCATATATATATGTAATATTATTTAACATTTATATATATGTTTGATGTCGATGTCGATAATCAATGTGTTACGTTAAACGAAATATATGTATATATTAATAAATGTATGTATATCCTTTGATACATATACATATATATATATGCATGTACATATATACATATATATGTATATGTACACATATATATACACATATATATACATGTATATACATATATATATATATATATAATAATATATATATATATATTTGTATATATATATATGTATAATAATATATATACATATATACATATATATATATATATGAATATATACATACATACATACATACATACATACATACATATATATATGTGTATGTATATGTATATATGTCTTAATGTATATATATATATATATGTTATTGTGTGTATGTATATATATATATGTATGTATATATATGATGATATTATTATTGATATTGTGTCAAGGGGATATACATATATATATATAAATAATACATATTTCTGGAGTTATTAAATATACTCTACACACACACACACACACATGTCATAATAATAATATATATATATATATTTATATCTATATATGTGTGTGTGTGTAGATACTCTCATCTACATGTTATATATATATATATATATATATATATATATATATATATATATATATATATATATATATATATATATATATATATATATATATATATATAGATATATGTAAAATATATATACATATATAGATATATACATATATATGTGTGTGTGTGTGTGTACATATACATGTATATATATGTATATTATATTTATAATATATGTTTGAAAACCATTAATGATAATCTCTAAGCGCAATATAGAGCACTATTCTTAAGTGAAGCGCATAATAGAATATGGCACATATGATAATATGGTGCAACCATTAAAACATTATAACCAGTGCATAAAGTAGTTTGAGACCAAGTCAAACAAGTTTAAAGGCACAAATGAGTTTACAACTACTGTGCATATGTTTCAAAGGGAAGTTAATACAGTTTGAAGCATAGAAGAATAAGTCTACCCACGCTATAAAAGAGGGACACCAACTTATGAATGTGGCACCATTTTAGAAGTGTTTGAAGTGCAGAAGAAGTCTGCAAAATGCACATAAGTCTGGAAATAGCCTTGAGACTCAGTCAAGAGTAAACTTGGTAGCATTTTGTGAAGGATTTGAATTAGGAAACTTGTTTTAAGCTTGCTATCCCTTATAACAAGTCGGCTCGGCCATTTAAATGGTGTGCACTATTATGTGTTACAAACCTGTGAGTTAGCTTGATGAGTCACTGCATGAGGATAGAAAGGTGGAATAAATATTAACTTGTTTGTAGCCTTTGGTTGCTCACAATTTAGTATAAATAGAGGTACTCATTCTACCAATTGCTACACTTATCATTCTGATTTCCTTGTTTTATTCTGCTGCAAATTCTGTGCTAAGTGAGTTGAGAGCTGTGAGTTAAAGAGAGTTCTTTGTTATTTTACATTGGTTTTATTGAGAGATTTAGAGAGAAGCTAGTAGAGGAATTTGGGTTGTTCATATTGGAAGTTACAAGCATGCTGGAGCCATTAAGCTAGGAGGGAATATTATTCAGTTGGAGCTTTAAATAGGCATGTTGATTTCTACTCCTTTGTTGTTATGTTGGAAAGATTATTTATTATGTTGCCATGTTGGAAAGATTGTCTTTTACCTGTGTTTTGATGCTTGCAAATCTTTGAAAGTTCTTTGATTGTTTCTTGTTTTGGGAAACCTTTCTTTTGGGTTTATACATATATAGATAATTATACTATCATGGGATTTATATAATTGTATACTATTTATACTATACATAGAATTTTGGTACTTTACATAGTATAACTACACTCTAGGTGCATAGCATAAGATAGAGTTGTATTGTGATTCTTATAGCAATGTCATTTAGATATAAGTTAACGAGAAGGTTATTCTTGGGGTAAGTATAATCCACGAGAAAGGGGATAACCCTATAATAGAATAATAATGGTCAATACAATTTGAGCAATTAAATGTGGTGAATAGATGACCTCACTCAAAGTTATTGGGTGATGAATCTTTGGCCAAAGTAGTGTAGGTAGCCACTGTCTACACTTCTAGTTCATTGTGTGATCCAATTTACATTCTAGGCTGAGGTAATCATATATGAGGTAGTAGACATTATGGTAGCTCTAGATATGTAGGACACATCACTATGCTCAAAAAAGGCTATTTGAAGGATGAGGTTACCAAACCAATCTCTTCGCCGAAGGGAGGACCGTCTTACCAAGTATGATAGATGCGCGAGAAACCGTAGTAAGTCCATGGTTGGCGAAAAAACACTTGAGTGATACTTCTCCTCATGTAGTTGGCAACCAAGATTTGGGAGGACATTATGGACCATTTGTATTTCTAGTTCTTGTAAGCTTGTTGAAGCAATGTATGTATTCATGTGTCCATCTATATGAAAATTGTAATGTGAAACATTATATTAATATATTTATGTAAAGTTAAATCATACTTGTATTATTGGAATGATTCTTTGATTATGCAATGGAAAAGTTTGGATAAATTTATATTTCAAATTATGTATTTATTATTGAATAGAAAAGAAAAATTTCATTGCTTGGTACATTAGATGCATAGGAAATTTACATGTGGGTAATACTTAGTAGATTTACCAGGTAAAACAATGGGCATGCTACACGTGGTATCAGAGCTACCGGGTTCAACTCTAGAATCTATGTGCTTGCCATGTTTCCAATCCATTATATGAGTATGATGTTTGGAATATTCTTTTGCCAGGATGGTGCATCTCAAGATGAATGCGAAAAAGTCAATAATTGGAAATGAGCGCTACCTACAGGCCAAGAAGGAAAGAGAAGCCCTTGTTCGAACAATTGATGGAACTAATTATGACAATGCCAATTGGTTGAGTGATACCGAGACTTTTATTCATGCCATTTCATGAGTTAGTCAAGAGAATAGAAGGATGAAAGAGGTTGCCAACTTCAACTTCTTACCTTTTGTCTCTTCAACTAAGTATTGGGAGAAGTTCACTCAACTTCTATAGTACGTACCTATGTACTAGAAGGATGAGCAATTTTGTATAAGGAAGTTTATCATGGGTCTAAATGTGCAAATAGGTGGTGAGGTAGATGTGCATGGTCCAAATACTATGGATTTGGTGTACGCGAAGGTAATTAAGTAGGAACAAAGGCTTAAGTCTATCTCAAATTACCGGGAGAGAAAGAGAAAAAAGATTGTTTGGACACAAAACAATCAAGCTCCTAGGAAGCCCAATGAAGGGAAAAGTTTTAAAAAGAAAGGGGATAAGGTACCCCAAAATAATTGGAGTGAACCAAGGAGAGATAGAAGAGGAAACAACGATAATTTCAACAACTACAAAAGCAATGTTGGTGAAAATGAAAGTAATTATGGAAGACCTACAAAAAGGAAGGGACCAGTTAAGGGATGTTTTACATGTGGTGGGGATCACTATACGAGTAATTGTCCAAGAAAACCATTTGGGCCACAACTACATGGCAACTCTCTTCCACCTCAAAGAGTTGTGTTCCAGTAAAGGATTCATGTTGATGTGGATAATCGCCAAGTGGAGTACCAAATTACTCTAGTAGAAGTTCCAAGTACTTTGTCTAGAATTCCCATTTCATTTTTAATAGATATTGATGCAACAAAAACTTTCATTTCTCCTAGAGTAGCAAGTCAAATGTCTAGAAAATTTGGCTACATAAAAATTCTTGGGTTGTAGAATATTCAAACCAGACAAGAGTTGAAGTAAGTCAATGTCTATTTGAAGCAAGAGTTGAACTTCCAAGTTTCTCAATAGAAATAAATCTGTACATAGCTCCCTTAGGTTCTTATGATGTCTTAGGGACGAATTGGTTATGGAAACATAGGACCAAGGTAGATTTTCATGCTAAAATAGTTGAATGCTTAGACAATCTAGGTAACTGGGTGTCATTACAAGGAATGCCTAGAGAGGTTAAGTTACGACAAATATTTGTTGTACACATGCATAGGGAAAAGAAGAAAGGTTGTCAACTCTTTGCAATAAAAATGGAGAAACTTGAGGAATGCAAGGAATTCATTTCTCAAGATGATATAGTATATTATGGACCTCAAGACTCCCAAGATGTTGAAGAAGGTGAAGTATTGGAATCTGGAAAAATGGATATAGATAAATATCCTATTTTACGAAAATTTGTGGATGTATTTCTAGAAGAATTACCTGGATTACCACCTAAGAGGATATTTGATTTCTCTATCGATATAGTACCAAGGTTGGAACCTATATCGAAAGTACCTTATAGGATGACCACAATTGAATTAATGGAGTTAAAGGCACAACTAGAAGAGTTGTTGTCTAAAGGATTGATAAGACCCAGTGTTTCACCTTGGGGAGCACCAGTGATCTTTGTAAAGAAGAAGGATGGTACACTGCGCTTATGTATTGATTATCGATTGTTTAATAAAGCAATGATAAATAAAAAGTATCCATTGCCACGTATTGATTATCTCTTTAATCAGATGTGAGGAGCAGTAATATTTTCAAAGATTGATCTATATTTTGGATATCACCAGTTAAGAATCAAAGATGAAGATATTTTTAAAACTACTTTCAGGACTAGATACACACATTACGAGTTCACAGTCCTACCATTTGGGCTAATGAATGAACCAACAACATTCAACATTCATGAACCTAATGAACAATGTGTTTAGAGAATTTTTGGATAAGTTTGTGTTGGTCTTCTTGGATGACATATTAATTTACTCCAAGAATGAAGAAGAAAATCTCAAGCATTTAGAGATTGTTCTCCAATGATTGAGAGAGCATAAGTTATACAAAAAACTCTTGAAGTGTACCTTCTTCCAGAAGAAAGTACAGTATTTGGGACACATAATTTTGGTTGATGGTATTGCGGTAGATCCAATGAAGATAAAAGTAGTGTTAGAGTGTCTAGTGCCCAAGAATGTACTTGAAGTTAGAAGTTTTATGGGTTTGGATGGGTGTTATCGTAAGTTTGTCACAAAATTTTTGAGAATAGCTTTTCCCATCACATCATTAAAAAGGAAGGGGAATAAGTTTCAATGGTCTAAGAAGTTTCAAACAACATTTGACCAACTTAAGGAAAGGTTGACCACAACGCCAATACTAAAAGTACCAGATCTATATGGTAACTTTGTAGTTATTACAAATGCATCTAGAGAAGGATTGGGTGGAGTATTAATGCAAGAGGGGAAAGCCATAGCTTATGAATCAAGGAATTTGAAGCCCTATGAAAAAAATTATGCTTCACATGATTTAAAGTTAGCAATAGTTGTCTTTGTGTTACAGATGTGGAGATATTATTTGTTGGGAAAACCATTTTAATTGAAGATTGATCATCATAGTCTAAAGTATTTGTTTACCCAACCTAATTTGAATGTATGAAAAAGGAGATGGTTGGAGTTGATATCTGACTATGATTTCAATATTAGTTATATCAAGGGAAAAGAGAATCGGGTTGTCGATGCCTTAAGTCATAGGAGGCATATCTCCTTTATGATATCAATCCAAATTAACTTCAAGGATCAAGTGTTGCAAAAATATAAAGGTGACGAGTTCTATGAGCAAGTTAAGTAAGAATTCATGAATAATCCACAATAATGAAGGTACGAGTGATACCACTTTGAACCTAATGGTTTATTGAGATTTAAGGGAAGAATTTATGTACCTAAAAATGAGGAATTAAGGAGAATGGTGTGAAAATAAGTTCACATTGCACCATATTTAGGACATCCAGGTCTAACTAAAATGTTAGCTGATGTAAAGCCATTATAGTTTTGGAAGGATATGAAATGGGATGCAATGAGATTTATAGCAAGTTGTTTAGAGTGCCAAAGAGTGAAGGCAAATCATCATCATCCTGTAGGTCTATTGTATCCACATGAAGTTCCAAAAAGTAAGTGGCAAGTTATTAGCATGGATTTTTTGCAAGGTCTCCCTATGTCAAGAAACAAGCACAATGCCATTTTGGTAGTGTTGGACAAGCTTACAAAGGTATCCCACTTCATACCATGGAATCTAATTGATGGAGCTCCTATAATAGCACAAAATTTTATTCAAGAGATATTTAGATTGCATGGGATTCCTGAAAAGATCATTTTTCATAGGGATGCTAGAGTGATATCTAGGTTTTGGCAAACCTTGTTTGCTTTGCTTGTAACACAACTGAACATAAGTTATGCTTATCATCCGAAAATGGATGGGAAAACTGAAAGGGTGAACCAAGTATTAGAAGACCTACTAAGGATGCATTGTATGGATCAACAATACAAGTGGGAGGATTACCTACCTTTGGTAGAGTTTGCATATAATAATTCCTATTATTCTACAATCAAGATGGCTCTGTTTGAAGCGTTATATGGCATGAAGTGTCAAACTCCTATTAGTTGGGATAAACTAGAAGATAGGATAAGCCTTAGGCTAGAGATGTCAGAAATGGAGGAACAAGTTGGAATTAAGAGGTTAGAAAAAGCTAACGATAGGAAAAAAAATTACGTTGATTCTAAACAAGTACCTAGGAATTTCGTAGTAGGGGATAAGGTATTGTTAATAGTTAAACCTCACAAGAGTTCTATCAAGTTTGGAAATTCATCCAAACTATCTCTGCACTACGTTGGACCTTTTGAAGTTCTTGAGGAAATCAACCTTGTCGCATATAGAATTTCCTTGCCACTAGCTCTTGCTTGGATGCATAACATCTTTCATGTCTCGTATCTAAAGAAGTATATACTAGGCGATAACCATGTTATTGATGGGAATTCTTTACAAGTGCAAGACCCAGGGGTGGTAACAATCGATCCTCTCAAAGTTCTTGGAACATGTAAGGTCCACGTGCATAACAGATAAATTTTGTAATGCAAAGTCTAGTGGGATCAATATGCAGAAGATTTTTCCACATGGGAAGACTATGCTGAAATGAAGCAAAAGTTTCCATAAGTCTTGCTAGATTTTGAAAACTCTTGAAAACAATGATGTTTTGTGATATGATGATTTTTTTGATGTTGCTCTTTATACTATGATCATATTTTATACTTAAAAATCATTAGGGACAATGATTCATAAGGGGGGGGATATGTCCCATGTGTTATTACCTATTTACTATTACCCAGTTTGGTTAATTGCTCAATAAGTGTGAATGTGTTTTATTTATGAATTCTAATGGAAATATGATGAATGAATGTTTGATTCAATTAAATGATTTATGATTCAATATATGAAATATATGTGATGTATATGAACGCATTGATTCGGCTAACTATTGTTATGATGAACTAAGATGAATGCAGGAACAGGTTCAAACCTCTAGAAGAGAGGGGAAGTATCACTCAGGAGAAGAACTTGGTCTGGTAACCTTTAATTTGCCATTATTGGGCATTCACACACTCACACCCTAGTTGGTCTTAGTTAAGTCAAGTTAGTTTGGATAATGGGTAAGTGATCTTTTGTTTTGATTGTGAATGTTTATATTGGTCTGCAATCTTGTTTTATGATTGTTTGGAATGAGGAATGAGATGAAGTCTTGAAATTGAGTTGAATTCCTTCCTTGTGTGTTTACTATTATATCGATGAGACATATGCATTATACACACACACACACACATATATTGTAGATATATATGTACATATGTATACATATATATATGTATGTATACATATGTATACGTATATATATACATACATATATATATATATCTGTGTGTGTGTTTATAGTGTATGTATATATATATATATATATACATATATATATATATATGTATATATGTATATATATATATCTATATATATACATATATATATGTATATATATATGTATATACATATATATACAGATATATATACATATATACATATATATGTATACATACATATGTATACATATGTATATGTATATACACTACACATATATATAATGCATATATATATATATATATTTAATGCATATGTCTCATTGATATAGTAAACACACAAGGGACTTCAACTCAAGCTCAACTTCAAGACTTCATCTCATTCCTCATATATATCATATACATATATACATATATACATATATATACACATATATACACATATATATACATATATATACATATATATATATATATATATATATATATATATATATATATATATGTATGTATGTATGTATGTACATATATACATATATCATACATACATACATACATGTATGTATGTACGTGTCTATGGTAAACTCATACATGTCAGTGAATACACACATGAGTATACGTAGGTAGATGTACCTACGCATGCTCATGGATGGATTACCCATATGCATGGGAATACTGATTGGACTAAGGTGACACACACACACACACACACACACATATATATAGATAATACATAGAAGGTTATGAGTATGAATGTTTTATAAAGATATCAAAATAATATTATATATATATGTGGAAAGTAATATAGTGACATATATATATATATATATATAAATATAATTGTATATATATACATAATATTATTCTTTATACATTTATATATGTTTGATAATCGATAATCAATGTATTTGTTAAACCTTGTAAAATATGTATATATATCTATATATGTGTGTGTGATTGTGTGAAAACCATTAATGATAATCTCAAAGTGCAATATAGAGCACTATTCTTAAGTGAAGTGCATAATAGAATATGGTGCAACCATTATAAAGGGCATTATAACCAACGCATAAAGTAGTTTGAGACCAAGTCAAACAAGTTTAAAGGAACATATGAGTTTGCAACTGTTGTGCATAAGTTTCAAAGGGAAGTTAATACAATTTGAAGCATAGAAGAATAAGTCTACCCATGCTATAAAAGAGGGACACCAACTTATGAATGTGGCACCATTTTAGAAGTGTTTGAAGTGCAAAAGAAGTCTGCAAAATGTGCATAAGTCTAGAAATAGCCTTGAGACTCAGTCAAGAGTAAACTTGGCAATATTTTGTGAAGGAATTCAAATTAGGAAACTTGTTTTAAGCTTGTTGTCCCTTATAACAAGTCGGCTCAGCCATTTAAATGGTGAGGACTATTATGTGTTGCAAACCTATGAGTTAGTTTGATGAGTTGTTGCATGAGGATAGAAAGGTGGCATAAATATTAACTTGTTTTTAGCCTTCGATTGCTCACAATTTAGTATAAATAGAGGTGCTCATTCTACCAATTACTACACTAATCATTTTGATTTCCTTGTGTTATTCTGCTGCAAATTCTAGTTGAGTTGAGAGTTGTGAGTTAGAGAGAGGTGTTTGTTGTTTTACATTGGTTTTGTTGAGAGATTTAGAGAGAAGCTAGTAGAGTAATTTGGGTTGTTCGTAGTGGAAGTTACAAGCATGCTTAAGCCATTAAGCTAAGAGGGAAGATTATTTAGTCAGAGTTTTAAACAGGCATGTTGATTTCTACTCCTTTGTTGTTATGTTGGAAAGATTGTTTATTATGTTGCCATGTTGGAAATGTTGTCTTTTACATGTGTTTCGATGCTTGAAAATCTTTGAAAGTTCTTTGATTGTTTCTTGTTTTGGGAAACTTTTCTTTTGGATTTATAGATATAAATATATAATTATAGTATCATGGGATTTATATGTTTGTATACTATTTATACTATACATAGAATGTTGGTACATTACGTAGTATGACTATACTCTAGGTGTGTAGCATAAGATAGAGTTGTATTGTGATTCTTATAGCAATGCCATTTAGATATAAATTAACAAGAAGGTTATTCCTAGGGTAACAATAATCCACGAGAAAGGGGATAACCTTAGAATAGAATACTAATGGTCAATACAAATTAAGAAATTAAATGTGGTGAATAGATGACCTCATTGGAAGTTACTGGGTGATGAATCTTTGGCCAAAGTAGTGTAGGTAACCACTGTCTACATTGCCAGTTCATTGTGTGATCCAATTTACATTCTAGGCTGAGGTAATCATATATGAGGTAGTAGACATTATGGTAGCTCTAGATATGTAGGACACATCACTATGCTTAGAAAAGGCTATTTGAAGGATGAGGTTGCCAAAACAATCTCTTTGTCCAAGGGAGGGCCATCTTACCAAGTTTGGTAGATGTGTGGGGGACTGTAGTAAGTCCATGGTTGGCAGAAAAGCACTTAGGTGATGCTTCTCCTCATGCAGTTGGTGACCAAGATTTGGGAGGACATTTTAGACCATTTGTATTTCTAGTTCTTGTAAGCTTGTTGAAGAAATGTATGCATTCATGTGTCCATCTATATGGAAATTGTAATGTGAAATGTTATATTGAATATATTTATGTAAAGTTAAATCATACTTATATTATTGGAATGATTCTTTGATTATTCAATGGAAAATTTTGGATAAAGTTATATTTCAAATGATGCATTTATTATTGAATAGAAAATAAAAAATTTATTGCTTGCTACATTAGATGCATAGGCAATTTACATTTGGGTAATACTTAGTAGAATTACCAAGTAGAACAATGGGCATGTTATAGACAGTCTTCATAGTTTCAAAAGGAACATATAAAGTTCATATTTACTTTCACTCGAGTCAACAAAATTGAATTCTTCAATGGGGGCCAAAAAGCAGTTGGTAGGCAGTAATGTAGGACTTTTTATCAGCAACAAAGCTCTCACCAACTTTCTTCAACCTTTCAACAACCACATTACTCTTATTTTTACTTTTACTGATAATTTCACCCTTTCCACCAATACCAAGACTAGGGTTAGGAGACAAGATAGTCTTGGGGTTCTTATTAAGACCTCGTTGCATCTTAGATTTATTTAGCAAAAGAGGGATTTTCAATGGAAAACTCAAGGGTTGACTTTGGAATATTCTTTTTACTCTCCTTTCTTATAGGGCTAGAATTTTCTCAATGACATGAAAATCACCACTAGTAGCAGTGAAATTGGTCAGACAAAAATGATAGAGGAAAAATATTAGACCCTATTGTAGTAGTATACTTGCTTTGTTACACCTCACATATTTAACAAAATTTTCAACCAAGGATAAAAAGGTAATAAGGAAAACTTACCTACAAACTATGTTGAAGGTGACACAACAAAGGGAAGTGGTAGGTGTACATGCACTATAACCTCTCTTCAAGTGTGAAATACTTAATTACGTACAAGCTAACATCATTTCAAGGTGGGGGAGGTCCTCCCTTTTAAATTTATTTTGATATTTGGTGAGTTGCTCTTTATTGACGAGGAATGAGTTGATATAATATTTGATCTTACTTTTTCCCATTCTCGCCACCTTTAGGCCATCAATTTCCAACCTCATGGTGTCACCAATCAATTTTTCTATGACTTCAAAATCAATGCTACCAATTTTCACTTTCCCCATGATCCAATTTTATGTAAATTGGATTGAAGGAGTAGGTTTAAAAACTCATATGGACTCAAAATACAATGAAACTCTACTTGTACAAGAAATGTCCCATAATTCTTGGTTGAGTTTAATGTCTTCACAAGAGGAGGGCTCAATCTCGACTTTTCCACCTCCTATAGTAGAAACTTCAATAGTGTTTTCAAATAATAGATTTGACTAGAATATAGAATGGAGATTAAGCTTCCTAGAAATGGTAATTATAAGGCAAACTATCTATTTGAAGAGGACAATATTAAACAACCTACTAACACCATCCCATATCAACAAGTATCCACCACCACAAACCGCATGCCCCAAGATTATAATTTTTTTATGGATTTTTACTTTTTACTAAATCTTTTGGAATATGATTTGAATGGAGTATCTATAAATGATTAACCAATAACTACCTTGCCTCTTAGTATTAGTAATCAATATATTATAATTGTCATGATAAATTATGACCTTGAAATGTTAATCAACCAACCATGAGCATAATATCATGATTAAGTCTTGATCAAGCTTTGAGATAGAGAATATTTTTCGTCATTGAGAAGTAAAATGTGCACATAATTGAGGAATCCTATCACTGATATCTAACATCTCTATCTCCTCAACATTTTACCTTCATTAATGAGACTGTTTGCAACCAAGTTTCGTTCTTTGAAGACATGCCCAACAATGGAGTGAGAAAAAAATATCCTCAATGATCTAGCATTAGAAATAAAATTTTCAAACTTTAAACTATGTGTAGAGACATCAATGATGTAGTCTATGGTTAATTTGGAGTAACCCTCAAGAATGGCATTTCTTATACCAATATAAGAGACAAGAGGTAGACCCCAGCAGGTTGCCTTAGCCTCAATTTTTTTATTGGTCATGACCCTTTATATTTCTAGTTGAGGAAACAATGAACTCTCCTTTGTCATTTTTGATGACTCCTCTCCCATTAGCAATCCACAATTTTCCTTCGGAAGCCCCATCAAAATTAACTTTGAACCAACTAGTAGGGGGAGGCAACTATTCTATGTTTTTCCTCTTCTTTTTTCTAGTTAAACTCAACATTGTGTATTTCCATCCTTACTCCCCAACATATTATAATTTTGGACTCATATAGAGAAGGAGGATAAGAAGGTTTTTAATGACAAAAAACCCCACAATTTTTGAAATAGTCAGACACTTAAACATGAAGACTAATTCAATTTTAAGTGATTTATATTTGAAAATTCTAAATTATTCTTCTTTTCAACTTCAAAAACCATGTGCAATGGGGTGACTCTCCATATTTTTACTTCAAGATAGGCTAATTAAAAGGAGAATACTATCGCCTCCTTAAAGCCTTTATAGAACATGGCAAGACCCAAAGGATTTCAAAATTTCTAAGTAGTTCCCCATAAAATTTATAAGTGAACAAGTAGTGGAGAAAAATATGATCTATTGTTTCTTCATTCTCGTGGTACAACATGAATTTATTGGGAAAATGAAACTCCCTCATCTAGAGATTGTATTGGATTAGGATTCTCCCATGAGTAGTAGACAAAAAAAGAAATTAATCTAGGGAGTAAGTGTGCAATCCTATATCTTGTTCCAATTTTCTTTAGGCCCAAAGCTATCTTGTAGCATGGAGTAACTAGAAGAAGCAACATACATTAAGGGTTGAGGGCCCAAAAAGAGGTGTCATTCAATTGAAATTATAAGATCTAAATGTAGAGAGGAGAGATTGAAGTTCAATAATTGTTTCCACATGACCCTTAGTAGTATCATCCTATAGGTTTCTCCAATTTGTTTTAGAACCCTCCCTTGTTAAGTACCCTTCTGAAACTGTTCTAACCTTGTTGGTAAGAAAACCCATTATTTTGTAGAACTGAGGGAAAGAAAAGAGAGGTTTATCCACCAAACAATAGTCGCCCCAAAATATAATATTGTTTCCCTTCCCCAAATTCCACCAAGTACCTTTAATGAGGAGGAGTCTAGTTTTCTAGATGGTAGAGACTTTTGGAACTTTTTCAACATAAAGGAACTTGGATTCCCCCTCCTTGAAATACTTTCCTCTCATAATCTCCACCCATTCTTTGTTGTCCTTCGTGAAACTCCATTGGATTTTAGCCATTAACACTTTATTTATATTTTTTATTTTTCTAATGCCAAGGCACCCATTGTATTTAGGCCTACACATGGTATCCAAATTAACAAGGGCCAAGTGTTTCCTTTCCTCCATGTTCATCCAAATGACTATTTTTTGTATATCAAATTTTCTACCATAAATTTAAAAATATTAAAGAGGGAGATGTAGTACATTAAGATCATCTGAAGGGAGGCCTTTAGAAATTATAACTTCTTAGCTCAACTAAGAATTTTCCCTTTCCAAATTTCAAGTTTCATTTGCATTATTTCCATAATAAAATTCCAATATTGAGAGTTAATTTTCTTCACAAATAGTGGTAGGTCCAAGTAAGAAGTATGTCAGGAAACCACACTACAACCAAGAATAGCAACAACCTAGGACTAAAGATGAGTTGGGATGTTTGAGATGTATGAGGAGATTTTATTGTAATGTATCTATTATCCAAAATTAATAATAGTCTTCTAATAGGGATTACTACTTAGAGACTTCAAGCAATGAAAATTTAGTGAGAAAGATGGTGCATCCACAAACTATTGATGGGATAAAAGAGAAATTAAAGAGGTAGGTCAAAACCCAAAATAACATGTGCAACATCTTACTTTGAGAGGTTTTTTCCAAAATCCTTAGCAAGGATAATGAAAAGGTAAGGAGACAAGGGGTCTACTTGATGCAACCATCTACTGATTATAAAAACATTTTGGTTGGCCATTGACAAGGACATACAACATGGGAGTAGTAACACACACGTCAATTAGTTGCCAAAACTCCCTTTGGAACCCAAATTTCTATAAAAAATGAAGAGGAAACATTATGGGACCTTGTTTTAGTCTCCTAAGATATCAATATTCAAGATCAATCCTTCATTTTTTACTCTTTATAGATTGTAGCATTTCATGCATTGAGATAGTGCCATCTAGGATTTGGCAACCTGGAAGAAAACCTTTCTAGTTGGGGGAGAACAATCTAGAGAGGAAAGATTGGCTTCTAAGGATTAGCAACTTGGAGAGAATATTGTAGATAGTGTTATTGAATGAAAAAGACAACTGAGAGGGGGGTGAATCAGTTGTATCAAATTAAAACATCAAAACCCTCAACAATAATCAGATCCACATGTATTCATTAAACCTTTAATTTGTTATAATGTTTAAACATGAAAATCAAATAACAAAAACCGAAACAACCAACACCATACATAAGAGAACACTAGAATTACGTGGAAACCCGTAGGAGGGAAAAGCCATGATGAGGATTAGCTCATAATATAAGTAATTGCAAAACCAGTACAAAGAGGCTAATTGCCAGAATAGGACACACTGTCCAAAAAGGCTCACAAACCAGGCTCACTGTTGGAATAGAAAGAAGAAAGAAGATAGAATGTTACATATAGAACACAATCTCAATGCAACAAAGAATCCACCACAATAGCTCTAACAACATTCACAGCCTTCAAGAGATCAAGATACCTCCAATTCACTGCATTCAACAATCTTGCATTATAGCTCACACTGCATTTCACATCTCTACACTTAATTTCACATCACAACACTCAACTCTATTCCATACTCCATCTCCCATCAACTCACCTTGCATTTATACCATCTACAACTTGAAAAACATCTTCAAGTTGGCTATACACACCTTACATTATACAAATTTAAAAATAGGTCGACACTAAGCATTCCCACAATAGATAGGAATGAAAGTGGACCAATACAAAACTTAATTGGGACCCAAATCAACTCTTACATGCCACACTATACCTTTATCAATACTTGAACATCTTCAAATGTAGTGTAAACACAAGGTCATTCGTTACCCGTGCAAACACCATTAAACTTTGAAGTACACACTTCCTCAAATCCAGGGATGACTGGAAACTACACACCACGCTTCTATATAATATAGAATAATCCACAAACTACCTAGGATCCGACAAATTCTTCGCACCATTTCAGACCTTCAAAATGTGTAAGCCCAGTACACTCAAACTACATTTCCAAACATTGTAACTCAAAAATCCATATTCCGGAGCATCAAACCATGAATCCTCTTGACACAAACAATAGATCAATACCATCAACATACCTTTAGAATCATAAGACCTGAAGAACAACTACAGAGAAATGCAGAGCAAAAACATTTCTCCCAGACACCTTTGTAAGCAACACTGCAAAACCAATTCACACACTAGTGAATATAACTTCTTTTGCACATCAATCCAAAAGCCCAAATTCTAGATAGAGAAAATCTAAACACTCTAACCAACATATCCAAACCACACAAGCAGATCTTCAACCTAAAAGAAATGTGAAGCAAAACCAAAACACTTCTACAACACCCTATTTCCTCTTTTTATCAATTTTCTCAATATCCTCGACATCTTTATCACTACCACAATCATAATCAAAAGAATGTAAACCACTGGCACCAATGACAACACAAGCTTGTTGACATTAATGACAACACCTTCATACTTGCAACAAGTGTTAAAAAGGCTAATTGGTTGGTAATCATCCATAGAGTTTTCCTCTTTTAGAATGAAAGTGTTGTTCACCTGCTTGAGTAGTCTTCTAGAGCTAAAAACCTCATGAGAAATAGTAATAATGTCACCACCAATAATATCCTAAAAGGTTTGAAAGAAAGATAGAGGAAAGCCATGTGGACTAGGCACCTTGAAGGCTCGAAAGGAGAAGGCAATGATCTTAAATTCCATATTTGAGACTTGTTTTGTCATATCTTTTATGCCACTATCAACGGGGATTGTATGGATAACATTAATAATATATAAAAAATAATCCCTTGAGGAGGGGGCCATAGTAGGTTTTGGAAAAACCTCACACCAATATTCCCAATCTCTTCTTCTAATATAGTTTCTACCCCATCCTCTGAAGGGATTTTGGTAATTTTGTTATTTTTCTTATGTCAGGGTAGATTGATGGAAAAATATTATATTTTTATTCCCCTCGATGAACCACTATACTCTAGAGTTTTGCTTCTAAAAGAATTCTTCCTTATTTATAATCTTGTGTCATTCTTCTTGAAGAGACCTTTCCTTGGAGCAAGCATTTTTATTAATATGTTCTTTAGCCAAGAGTTTTTGCACAATCATATTATTTTTAGAGATGTCCTCTTTTTACTTGAAGATATGACCAAAGGAAGCCTTGTTCTAGATTTTGACATTATTTTTCACTTCAATTTTACTTGAGATAACTTGAACATTGTGGGGGGCCATGTAGGTGAATGTCCCACCCCCCTTTTAGGTAGTCCCTAAAATTTGAGTGAAAATCCCACATTAAACCTAAACATAACTATACCTTATGGCTTGTTATTTACCCAACAAAGGAGTGGCGAGCTATGATCTAATCCAATTGTAGGGAAATACATGAGGTGGAAGTCGCTGTAAATGTCTTAGGAATCTAAAATAAAAAATTTGTCTTGCTTAAGTTGAATGAGATTTTCCCTAGTACTCAAATTTGTTCAAGTGAATTATGGACCTTTTAGGTCAACATCCATTAGCCCAACATCCACATGAAATCCAAAAATTCCATCATATGTTTGAGAAGTCTTGAACTTCATCTAGTTTTTCATAAGGGAATAGTGGGGTATTGAAGTCCCTAGCAACCATCTAGGGGATCCCTTTGTACTTTACTACATAAGAGATTACTTCTAACCATAATAATTTACATGTGGAGTTGATATTTGGAGCATACACATTTTAGATGATCTAGTTAACTTTTGAGGAAACAACCTTGAACTCCACATCTAAACTATGTTTGAAAGGACAACAAATCTACCCACTAAGAACGATTGGATTCAACATGGTGGCAATCCCTCTAGAGACACCCTCAATAGGGTTGATACAAAACTAGGCCCTAAGCCAAATACAAGCTACAATCTCCTTGAATGTACATTCAACCAACTTAGCTTCTTGAATGAGCAAACTGTCTAGTCTATTGTTAGAGATACAAATTTTGAGAAATAACTAATTGTGGGGGATATTGAATCCTCTTATGTTCTGAGATGCAATCTACATTTGCAATTATTTTTGGGGGTGCATAAGTCCAAATTCCTTTTATGCCCAGAAGTAACCTCCTTTTCTATATCCTTCAATTTGGTTTCCCTTCTAGAGGATCTTCCTCTATTATGCATGCCCATGTTTTCCATCTTTCTTCCTACCTTTTTATTTTATGGTTATTTTCCAACATGAGCATTCCAAGCAAGGGGGAAAGGGGAACATTATCTAAGTTTTGAAGGGCTCTTTCTAAAGGAACAACATACCCTTTGCATTTTAAGGGACTAGAATACAAACCTTTTGTATCCACTCCATGAATTTGAGGAACAATACCCTCACTAACAACATCCACCATTGAAGTGGGGATAGACATGTAGTAATTTAAAAAAAATTGTACACGAGTTCAATCAGTTATGAGAAGAAGAAGCAATAACCTCCCTTAACAACCTAGTACCTCCAACTTGTAAGTGTCAATCCCCAATCAAATTAGTAGCTAGTAGCACAACAAATCCTAGCAACAAGTGCCTTATCGGAGCAGTAGAGTCCCTACTATGAGAAATAATAGATTCCAAATCCTTAGTGTTGATAATTGTCTTTGTTCAACATAAAACACCACTTTATCACTGAAGGTAATAAATACTCAAAGACTTAGCAAGGCTCTAAGTAGAACACTAATGTAACAACAATGTTTGAGTCAATGGAGGTGGTACATTATCAGCCACTAGGGTAGTGGTCATTTTTCTAGCTCTGTTTCAACCTCATGAGATAGTGGGGTGGCCCCTAGGACCCAAGTCCCCTTATTGTTATTTTCCAACAAGCTCATTGAAGGAAGTCTCTACCTAAGATAAGGAGTCCACATCCAACCCTTTTCCTTTTGGAAGCCTTTCTTAGATTCATTGGTTTCGTTTAGGATAATTTGAAATAAAGTGTCTAATCTTAGAGCAGGATTAATAGAAGAGCTTAGTGTTTTCATAGACGATGGGATGCATCAACTATATAAAATTAGATTCTAACATTATAAAGTTTTGGATAATCTTCAAAATTTCCATGTTTACACATAACATCACAAACACCATCCTAGTTTTGTTCTGGGTCACACTATCTAGTACCAAGAATTGGCCTATAGATCTCATAATAGTTCTTATAACTTCACCATCCCAAAAATCAAGGGGGAGGTTTGGTAGGAAAACATAAGTAGGAGCCACCACATAAATATTAGAAGATGGGTTGGACCTTGATTTCCATTTGCACAGTGAGAGGTTTTGCTTTTCATAGAACCACAATCCCTCAACTAGATTTTTTAATAGATATTCACGAAGCAAAAATATAATAAAACATACCTCTAGTCAAAGTGTAGAACTGGATGTTCCCTTTGATTTTCTAGATGTTGGCAAAACATTTATTGACTAAGTCAATAATAGGGAAAAGCGAGAAGAACTTACCAATAAGTGCTAGATCCAATGATTCTATCCGATGTAGAGTCAAATACTTTTAATTTGAACCCAACCTTTTATTGAGATAACATATGAGTGTCATGTGAAGAAGGGGAGGCTCCTTTTTGGGGGTGTGGGCCAAAAGAATCCAAAATACCTTTCCAATTCTTTAGTGGTCCCACCTTGCTAGAACTTTCATTAGGGGACAACACACACCTAAAGGATTGTGAAGAGGATGGGGAGGCCATTGTTGATCCCCCAAGTTGATTCTCACATATAGCAACCCAAATCAATACATCCAAAATTACCACTCTTTTTTTTTGTTAAAAATTTATTATCTTAACTAATGCTACAAATTTTGGATTATAACTGTGTGTAACTTTATTTTCTTATTAATGTTTGATATTCTCAACTGAATACTTAGGATTTCACAATAGTTCACATCAAACTTAGAGTAAAAAAAAACTAGATATTTACACCTTGATTCTGTTTGAAAGTAGGGTATGTAGGTAGTCTAGGAAATGAATCTTGATAAAGTGTAGAATTAAGAATTTTTTTCACATTGTTGCAAATTTTAAAAGTTACACAATGCACATTTGTTCTTACTTGTTAGCACCAACACAATAATTGTTTTGTTATATATTAGTAAAGATTGCTTGCCTATCTATATTTTCATTCATTAGTGTAGAAGTTGTTAATGGAGGAAAAATGGAATACAATTTTCTCTTCTCTTCTTTGTTTGTTTCATGTTGCATGCTT
>VDFB02380261.1:0-48214 GCA_007258455.2 Sequoia sempervirens | reverse complement strand
AAGAATTTGAGGTGAAAGCCCTTGTTTCCACCCTCTGAGCTGAGTCATGGTGGATGTCATGTGTGCGACTCCATGACATATGTTGTACTTGTGTTTCACCCTCTGAGAGAGTCATGGTGAAAGTCACTTGAGGTGACAACATCACGCAAGTGATGAACACTTGTACTTACTATTGCACTTTCTTCTGTGACGGAAGAATTTGAGGTGTAAGCCCTTGTTTCCACCCTCTGAGAGAGTCATGGTGGATGTCATGTGTGTGACTCCATGACAGCATCACGTGAGAGAATCCGTGATGATTTCTTGTGTACTTGTGTTTCACCCTCTGGGAGAGCCATGGTGAAGGTCATGTTGAGGTGACAACATCATGCAAGTGATGAACACTTGTACATACCATACATGGGTGTAGCCATGATGGTTGATATCACATTAAGGTGATATGCTTTCACGATGAGGTGATAAGCTCCTTTCCATACATGGGTGTAGCCATGGTGGTCAATATCACAATGAGGTGATATATCATTTCACACATGGATGTAGCCATGATGTTCGCTATCACATTGAGGTGATATTTCTCTCTTTATATCTGATTGCAGGCAATGGTGGCAGATGAACCTCATATGGAGATGATTTGTATTATGCAGCTGGAAGTTATCTCCCTAGCTGAGAGGGAGTGTTAATGATATAGCAGCTTCGGTAGCTCCTTCCAGCTCAGCTCCTTCGTGGAAATATAATTGAATGATAGCCGTTGGCTTTTCAAGCTATATTTATTATTATTATTTTTTGTCTTCATAGCCGACATGAGAAGATATGAATTCATCTTGAAGTCATTTAATGCATACTCATTATCTTGAGGCCGACCTCTTGTGAAGAGGCGCGTATATACTTAGGCCGTCATATAATATTAAGGCCGACTTCATTCAACAAGAGTGGCAATCTCTTATAAGGCCGACTTCATTCAACAAGAGTGGAAATCTCTAATAAGGCCGACATGAAAGTTTAGTCTCAATTCTCACTTGTATATATATATGTAGCTTGTCCGTCCATTGCCATTATTATCCACGCAGGAGTTCAGTTCGATCATGTTACTGTGCAAATTTATCTGAGATCATAGTGCGAATATATCTCATCAATAAAGTGTGAACTTGCCTGAGATCTAAGTGTGAATATACCAATTCGTTGATTTCATTCAAGTGCGAACTCTTCTGGGATTTAAGCACGAATTTACCAGATTCGTGATATCATAAAGTGCGAATACATATTGTCTGATCAAAGTGTGATTATATGCTAAGGTGAAGCTATAGCTATCAGATTCTGCCAAATGTGCTTAAAGTCTGGAAATTGAAGATCATCCAGTGCAAGATGAACTTTGTCAGATCTGTCATTTGCCAGACGTAATATAACAGGTTCTTATCTGTCATTCATTAGTGCAAGGTACTGCATATTGGTCTTGTGTTAGACCTTATTGTAATTTGTAAAATTGCCACTGTTGCATCAAATATAAGAGAGATCTTTGTTGCTGGGTTTTTCTCCCTCAAGAGGAGGGTTTTCCCAGGGTATATGCTGTGTTATTATTGTCTGATTTCGAATTATTTTCTGTGCATTTACATCTGATCATATAAAAACAACAGGAGGTACCTACAAAGGAGGGATCAACTAGCGGTATAGGTTCATGACACCAGGCTCAAAGGCATGATGATAATTTGATCCATGTTGATTACCCTCATGAAGGGCGGGTTCTTCAGTTGAAGAAACTCGGGAGACCAGTAGGTCTTGGTTGGGCGGTAAAGCCCCTGATGATAATTCTCTTTCCCTCATTGCTAAAGAAGCCAAGTATAACAACAAGATGATGATGTCAAATGTATTTCCTCCTCACTCGTAAATCCAGGTACATGCAATGTTATTTAAGCTTACTTTCATTTATGCAATGAATGATATTCTTATATGTTAAATGTACGTTGTAAGAATCTGCAATTAATTAGTTAGACAGTTACTTGTATCATTCTGCTGAACTGAAAGATCTGAAATTAGTTAATGAATAAAGAGAAGTTATTTCCTTTCCTCAGTTCATAAATTGGTTAAATGGGAACCCTAGTTTGACAGTTATTTAGTTTTGATCTTCCATGAGACGGTTGATGGAAACAGTTAGATGTTACTTTTCAGCTGAAACTGAAAACTTAGAAGTTAGTTGGAAATTTAAAATGAACAGTTGAAATGATTTGGAAACCCTAGAATGAAAACAAGTTAGTTGTTCTTCGGCAGAAACCGGTAGATGGTTGAATTTTTAAAACTGTAGACTGGATAGGTTGTTACAGAAAGACCTTGAGATTGTTACTCTCCATTTCAGATCTTGCTAGCAAATTATTTTTTGTCATAGATCTTCTTGAGCTGTATAATTATGGTACATTGCTGATACAAGCAAGACACCATCCCATTTATAATGGTCAAGTTAACAAAGTCAAAGGTATGTTCTGTTTAAAAGTATTTTCAATTCCGATACATTATAAGAGATTGTTGATATACATACTAGCATGCTGATATTCATTTTAACAAAGAACAATTACGTATTTGCAATATGAGGGTCTGTCAAACAAGCAAGAGTGCCTACATTTTTTCTACTACAGTATGATCCTAAATGTTGGATTATCAAGGCTAGTCATATTTTGGCAAGCTATTACAAGATAAACATTGACACCATGTTTTCACATGAATGTACCTAAACAATGCCTTAAAGAAGCCCATGATCTCTCCAAGCCATGGAGGAGAAAGCGGAGTTCATGAAAATGTGGAGTGTAATTTTTTCATAACCATGTATGCATATTTTGATTAACATCCCAACCCACAACAAAATACCCTTAATAGTATTCAAAGCAATTTTACAAGAATCGCGAAGACTTGCCTAGATTCCGCAAGTCCGGAGGCAAGTGACCCTCGACGAGTCTAAGAGACTTGGCTGCCAAGTACTCGCCAAACTCACCGAGTCTAGGAGACTCGCTAGACTTGCCAATTCTAGGTGAGTCCTGCAGGGTAGACTAGGCCATTTTAGTTACTTTTAGAAAAAACTTACAACTTTCAATGTTTGTTTGGTTTATGGCATGCCCATCTAGGATTTACAAAAAAATATGAAAATGGTGTGCACCATGAAGGTCCGTGTGGTTTTGAAGGTCTTCATTTGGGCTTGGTGGCGGGAGCTCCGCTCCTCAACCCCGCCTTGTATCACAATAGGGAGCATGCCTAGGGCATTGCCCTTGGACCCTGCTGGGGACGCTGCCCCCAAACCCCCACGAGGGGTGTTGCCCCTCAACTTTGTTGGGGTGTTGCCACCAAACCCCCATCAAACTATAAGTCTAACCAAGTAATAGGCCAATGATGAATCATTATCATAAAATCTACAAAATACATATCCCCTATTGCAAATCTCTGCATCTTCACAATTAAAGCCATAAATAAGGATTATCTTATTTCATACATTAGACAACTTGTTTAGCATACAAGGACTGCCATAGGCAAAGTTGGCATGCTACAATCATTGTACTGCTAAATACAAGTTAAGTCATAGTTGGCAAGAAATGCCATTTTCATAATGCAAAAATATATCAATCATGCCCTGCACAAACAACTCAGATTTAAATTTAAGTATCTACCAATGTTGTTTCCTTCAACTAAAAATTGAAATTCATTTTTATGCTCATGTGAATGATGTATACTTTTGTATATAGTCAAATTAGCTTTTATTTGATTAGTTTATTATGTCTCTAAAGTTTATTTATTAAAGGGTGCATGAAACAAGTTTTGAATCCTTTAAAATCTCTATATTTCATGGTTTTTTCAATTTGCTGAGACTGGGCGACGAGTCTGAGTCTGAGTCAAAAATCGCCTTGCTGAGTCTGAGGCGAGTCTGAGTCTTGTAACACCGATTCAAAGGGATTGATATCCTACCAGAAGGCTTGACAAACTACATAAGAATATAGCAAATACATGACAAGGTGGACATTGAACTATCATGCTTTCCTATAAGTATACCTGAACAATACCTTAAAAGTTAAAATAAGTCTATTATCTCTTTGAGTGATGGGTAGAAAGTGGAGTACATGAGAATGTGACATATAATTTTTTCATAATCATGTACACATATTTTGGTTTAACAGACAGATCCATAGCAAAAATCCCATCAATAGTATTGAGAGAGATTGAAATCCTAGCAAAAAGATTGACAAAGTACATAAGAATGTGTGCATTTTTGTAATATTAATATAAAAAGCAAAAAGCTATTTGCATATGGATAAATTTTGGCATTTGCTATTGCCGCATCATATAGTTAAAAAAACTCAGTTGAAAGATGAATCTGGTGGAATTGAAAAGGATAAAATTTGCTAGTTCATCTTTGGGTTCAGAGTTAAGGTACGGAATGGACAGTAAAGAATGAAGGTAATAAGAGTTGTTTATTTGAATTTTATGTTAGTGTAGTTGCTTATAGGGCTAGGAAAAAATATTATATTTTTCACCTTTTGTTTCATTATGGAACTTTTCTTTTTAAAATATAGCCATGGGGCCCTGGAATCACCCCAGGTTCATCCTAGGTTTGTGTTTTGCCATTATGATTTTTTCTTTTTTATATCTGTGCCATGGAGCCCTGGGTTTTCCTTCGGCCAGTTTCACACAGACCTGGGATGGACCTGGGTTTGGTCTAGACCTAGGTTGTCTGGGTCTGTGCGCCAGCACAAGCTCAGGACCTGACATTGATTAATTCCAGGTACACGGCCCTGGGCAGAACCCAACTTCATAGGTTACGTGGAAACTAGATTTTATCTTATGATTATTTGAAATGCACTAAATTCTTGATGATCAGTGCCGGATCCTTTCTTCATTAATTAGTATACTGATGATTAGCAGGGTCATTGCAAACATGGGTGGCTAAGAGCCTAAGACTATGTATACTAATGATAGGGTTCCAGGGTGTATACTAAACTTTCATTAATTGCTATACGGTCAAGTAGTTAAGTGCAAGGCAATCTTATGTCTTTGGGTTAAGATTCAAACGCACATACTTGTGTATTTAATGGCCTTTTCAAAGGCCTATGGTTCCTCTCTATCTGACGACAGCTTGCAAATTATGATATTATCCATATGATATTAGGATACTTTAAAGGACATGTGCATTAAATAAAAGTGCTGCCTATTTTTCATTTAGTTCTTCTTCTGTGTTCGGTATTCCTTACAATTGCTGCATTAAAGAAAACCAGCACAAATAAAAATTGATATAAGATTTCAAAAAGATAATATAAGCTACACTTCTGGCATAAAAATACCTGTAAAAGCAAAACTCCATTGTTGCTTTTTGTCACAATACGTGTACTGACACGGAAGGGATCAATAAAATGCACTGCAATAGTACTGGGAAAAGGAACCCTTATTTGTTACAAATCTATCCAGAGAGTTATTCAAGTGCAAAATAAAAAATAATCACATGTTATTGAACTAAAAGGATAACAGCCAAAAACTTTTCAAACCTTTCAAATATTCGACTATGAGATGATCCATATTCCAGCTTGAGAGCAAGAGTTCTCATTCCATCAACAATAGTGCGTTTCTGGGATAACTCAGACTGCCCTTGTGAAGAAAGACTGCCACCATGTGCAACAGTAACACTCAAGGACGATAGTGAAGAAGAGGTCTGCCTACTGGCAGCAATCACCCTATCTGATTTATCATCAATTGCGCTAACTGGTAGCCATAAGACTGTGGTGATGTTGCTTGCCCAGTCTGGGATAACCAACTTTCCATGTTTTAATTGTAATTGTTCAACACCACATGAAACAGTTGCCTCAGTATCATCTCCATTGCTTTTTCCAGAAAAGCTTGCATCAGATGAAGAAGCAAAGTCTGATGATACTGAGGATATCTTCTGAGGTAAACTATGAAATGCTTTAGTACAGGTCTCTAACTCAATGATATGAGACATATCAACTTGTAAACCAGGACCTGTATCAATGTGCAAAATAGCACCTTTAAGAGAGTAATCAATGGGCCTGATAACCAATCCCAACCACTGGAGTTCACCAATCAATAATCCAGATGAAACAGCTGCTGTGATATCAACCAGTGCCCTTTGTGTGGACACCTGAGTAAAGATTATTTCAATTAGTCATTACCCTCACTGGACAGATTTACTGTTCTTGAAGTTAATAAGCTGAGATAATAAATTAACCTTTAGAAGCTATACTTGCTACAGAAAGAGATAAAAGAAGGAAAAAAATTGGAAATATGTTGATTCCAAACACTTTAATGAAAATACGTATAAGATTAGCATTACAGAGATGGATAGCAATCTCTATGTGCCATTTCTGTTTTGAGATACTTTGTTGAGTACATACATACTTCTAGAACACAAATGAAAACACAAAAAAGCACAAATGTAAAAAATGGTATATTGACTCTATCGCTTCATTCAATGTCAAATTCCTTGTATTCTGTTGGAGTTTTCCTTATGTCGACTGATAACAAGCTTCAATTTCATGGAAGGAATCTTAAATTTGTTGCCTACCTTTAAAACAGGTCTCACTGGTTTCTCAATGCTCATAAAATCATCACTATCAGGCGGCCCACCTTTTGAGAATGTATGTGACCTGAATGTCAGCTGCCCTATCTGACCAGTTAGGACTCCTAAAACATATGAACCGGGATGCTGAGGTGGTAATAACATCGTGATATCATTTGTTCCTGGCTTTAGCAAAGGATCTTTGGAACATTTTATCACCTGCATACATGGCAGAGAAAATAGCTTGCAAAAACAAAAAAAATAGTGAAAGAATAACTTTAAGACATGAATAGCTTTAATTGTAGACTTTGAATGGACAGCTTTAATCATAGACTTTGAAATCCTAATGAAATATCACACAATATCAAATTCATTAAAGAAGTTCTGTGAGAGAGGCATCTGCACACACCTTAACCCCTTCATCTGCACTAAATGTTGCAATTAATGTGAGGCTCAGTGAATCTAGGATAAATTCATCAGGAAAGCCACTCCACACAGATACATGAAGATTACCAGGATCACCCGCACATAAATCAAGTGGAGGTCCAGGCTTTCCAGAGAAAGTGATTAATGATGAGACATCAAGTGATACAGGATTCTTCATTTGACTATGAGCAAGTCTGACCACCTCTGCTTGTAATGCTTGTCGTTCTTGCTTGAGCAGTAAGCCCTTTCCTAATGATAGCAATCTAACACAAGATGTAAGATATCCAGCATGGTCTCCAAGCTGCTTTTGGCACTCAGCTAAATTAGGAAGCACTTCTGCCAGTAGTGACTGCCACTCTTCACCTGCATATAGAGCGCAAACCTTTTCATATAACTTTGCAGCAGAGTCAAAACTCCCTTGCTTGAAACACAAAGCTGCAACTTCACCATCAAGCACAACTCCATGTCTTTTCCACCAAGATCGGTGATAATTTTCAGCAGCACCCTTTGTCAAATCTAAATACATTTTCTGTCAAATTTAAAACAAAAACTATTAGAAACACCTCATGACTCAACTCTGGGTGAGAAATTTTGTAAACAACAGTTTAATTGAAATTCCATTTAAGTATTGAGATACTTGTAACATAAATCAAAGAGCAAAGTGGATCATTTTTACTAATCCAAAGTAAGCAACAAAAGTGCCAATTTCATTTGATCGATTCATTTAAACAACCCAAGTTTCTTCTTGCCATCTTCTTCAACGGTTAGCAGAAAACCAACCAACCTCCAAACAACCAACCATGAAGATAAACTAAACTGCCAAGCAGAAAGAATAAAATCAATGGAGATGATATTCAATGTTTGATATGGGCTCAAAGAAAATCAGAGGTTTAGAAAAGACAACAGACAAATTTCTCATAAGTGCATAAAGAAGGTAGGATGTAATCCTGATCAACAAATTGTAGATGGCAATATTGATTGTTTGAGCTGTCAAAACTCAAAATAATTGCTACCATGAAATTGTTGACTCTATATGAAAATTATCTCCTCCACATTGAATGCAAAATGCTAACCACTCATAAGAGAAACCCAATACTCCTAAACTCAAACATTGTCTAGGTCTGGTCATTTTGCTCTGACTTTTAAGAAATTCATTCCATCTTTAATTCAAAAATATAGGCAGCTGAGCTTCCTGTACCATTTTATAGGGACCTATATTATGTATGCAATGGGTAGGTATTATAACTGCAAAATTTGTAATTTTCATCTTATTTATATTATATTTATTTTACAAATGAAAAATACTGTCACCGCAATATAATCTGAATTTTCATCTCAAGAAAAACACAGTCAATTCTGAGAAATAGATCAAAGGTTATGCCCTTATGAATGAAGTAAACTCTAGGAGTTCAGACCTGCAGCATGGAAAGGACAGACATTTGGAGGATATTAGCAGACTTTTTCACATCCCAAGTTAATTAAGATTATAATTAAAGTTCATCTATTTTGGTTGCTGTCTTGTAGCCTGTGGCTGAGTTTTCAAATTGATCTTTGTAGATTCAATGACACAACAGTAGCTGTCTCTGAAAGAAGTTGCAGGAAAAACTCAGCAAATCTAAGAACATTGTTTGTTGAGATGTTTGTATCAGCATGCAAAAATAGCCATATTCAAGCCAATCTGCCCCTCCTGATTGGAAAATACTATAAAAAATGGAGAACACCCCTAGAATGCATGTTCCAATAGAAGTAGAACAAAGAATCTGATACCTCTAGTAAAAAGCATTAATAGCTCAGTTTTCAAATTGATCTTTGTAGATTTTATGACACAACAGTGGCTTTCTCTGAAAGAAGTTCCAGGAAAAATTCAGCAAGTCTAAGAACATTGTTTGTTGAGATGTTTCTATCAGCGTGCAAAAATAGCCATATTCAAGCCAATCTGCCCCTCCTGATTGGAAAATGCTATAATAAATGGAGAACACCCCTACAATCCATGTCCCAATAGAGGTAGAATAAAGAATCTGATACCTCTAGTAAAAAGCCTTAACATACAGAATGATAGGCTTGTATCCAGGCACAAAGACTATATGGGAAACAATTTATCATCAATGGAAACCTAGACTCAGTAGACATCATTATGATGCCTCGGAGGTACTTCACAGCAGTCTTTGTCTCTATTGCAGATAAAGGTAGGATATTTCAGGGAAGAAAATGGTTACTAAGCACAGTGCCAATTCAAATTAGACTCCGCCTCCATTCAAGGGGTAAGAGATACATTCTGGTAAACTGCAAGAAGTTTCAAAGAAGAAACATCAAGAGGATGATAAGGATATTTGGACAGGGAAATCATGAAGATATTGACTACCTGAAACAGAAAGGTATAAACATGTTGGAAGTGGACTACGAGGAGGTTTTGGCAATTACTAGAGCACAGACGAAGAAGGCCATTTACCCAGACCCTTGTATGGAGAAAGAGAGACTCCGAGAGACCAGGGTGGAAGTAGAACAAGCGATGGCCAAAGAACAAAGAACATCCAACAAAGCAAACAATACGTCACTATAGTCAGAGTCAGAGAAGAACATAGTACGATAGGTGTTACATACAACCATACCTATCAAGGCAACAGACCTTCTATAGACTATGCCACCAATGAGAGTAGCAATTACCAACATCGTTGGAGATAATCAAACTCGTCGAGGAGGTACAAGCAAGAGCATGACACAGCCGACAAGCAAACAAGCCACAAACCCAATGCTACTCACAGTGAACATCGGGAGGAAGCCTGCCATCGTATAGATGGAAATCATGGGGAGGAAACTCTCAAACACCATAGTCAACAGAGGCTCGGGAGTGAACCTACTATCGGAGGAAACTTGGAGGTGCCTAGGGAAACCAACTCTCTAGCCACCAACATTGCACTTGGTAGGCGCCGACTAGCATGGCATCAAACCTCTCGATACACTAATGGCACAAAAAGTGACGATCAACACACAACAATTCCTGCTAAACTTTATCATTATCCCACTACAGAAGAGAGGGTACGATGCACTAATCGGAAGAGGGTGGCTAATTGCCACCAAGGCAGATCACAATTGGAAACGGAACACACTCTTCATCGAGAGCGGTAGGAGGAACTACATCATCAATCTAAAGAATCAGGTTCAACTCTCCAAGTCAGAGTTCGACAGAGGAGAATCAGATGCAAACAAAGGAAAAAAATTTATGGAACCCAATGACAAAGGGGTACTTGACCTCAAGAGTTGCTTAAAGGATGAGACGAGTTCTCTCTATGGTCTGTTCCATCGGCAGATGGAAGACTACGAGGTGTTCCACCCGGAGTACAACATGCTACAGATTGGGGAGATCGAGGAAGAAGATAAGGGCACAATCGGCTAGACATTTCCGAGCGAGTATGGAGAATACAAGGAGGGAGTAGCAAAACTAGGCAATACACCAGCCCACAAGTTCAAACGAGACAAAATAATCAAGTATGAGGAACCAAGGATGAAAAAGGTGAACTTGGGGGATGAAGACAAACCAAAAACAATCTTGGTCAGAGATGATTGAGACCTCGTACTAAAGGTGGCAGCATTCAACATATTCATGGAGTGCAAAAACGCATTCGCCTGGATGTATAAAGATCTCAAAGGGATACTACCAAAATTGTGCGTACACAGGATCCCTCTCGTACTGGGAGCACAACCCGTATGAAAGAGACCCTATAGAATGAATAAGAATTACACCACCAAGGTACAAGATGAGATTGAGAAAATGTTGGAAGTAGGTATCATCTTCAAAGTTGAAGTCAATGACTGGCTGTCACTAATCGTCATATCAATAAAGAAGGAATCTGAACAAATTCAAATGAGTAGACTTTTGGAGTTTGAATGTAATGACGATCAAGGACCCCTTCCCAATCCCCTTCACCGACACAATCCTAGAGGAAGTGACAGGACATGAAATGTACTCGTTCATGGACAGATTCTTTGGCTACAATCAAATAAGTATCACGGAGGAAGGGTAGTTGAAGACAACATTTGTAGTCAAGGATGGGGTATACGCATACAAATGGATGCCATTCAAGTTATGCAACGCCCCGACAACTTTCCAAAGAATCATCCTGCATATCTTTGATAAGATGTCTGTTGGCAATTTCAAGGCATTCCTAGATGACAGGTCAATCTACAATGACAAGGAGAAGCACGTGAAGGCATTAGGAGTGTATGGTGAGGTGCAAGGTAGCCCGACTGGCACTAAATCCGAAGAAATACCGATTCATGGTACTGCAAGGAAAACTGTTGGGTCACATCGTCTGTAAAGTTGGACTGAAGACAGACCTCGACAAGATAAGGGTAATTGTATAGATGGAACCTCCGTAGAACATCACAGGCGTGAAATCATTTCTCAGTCATGTCTGGTACTGCAAAAGGTTTATCAAGAATTTTACCTTGATCTCCTATCCACTGGATGTACTCACCAGAAAGGGACAATCATTTGTGTAGATGGAATATCAAGAAAAAGCCTTCAATGAATTGAAAGTACGACTAATTAGTTTACCGATACTGGCACATTTAGACTGGAGCAAAGAATTCCATGTGCATGTCGACGACTCAAATTATGCGATCGGAGCAACACTCGTGCAAGTAGGAGTGCAAGGGTTGGAACACCCAGTGTTTTTTGCAAGTCAATTCTTGTTGAAGGAAAAAAGAATTGCAGTACGATGGAGAGGGAAGCTCTCGAGATGGTGTACGCGGTGCAGAAATTCAAGCACTATTTGTTGGCGACACCCTTCACATTCTACGTTGACCATCAAGCTCTCATGTACTTGGTAAACAAACCGATCATTCAGGGAAGAGTAAGCTGATGGCTTTTGTTGTTGCAAGAATTCACATTCACCATAATCGTATGACCAGGAAAGAGTCATGTCATCGGCGACTAGTTATTGAGAATCTAATCTAGTGAACCACTCAAGGGAGTGAATGAAGACTTCCCTGATACACATTTGTTTCAGATCGCAACAGTACCACCATGGTACGAGAACATCGGAGAGTACCTGTCTACGTCCACCTTTTCGAAGGAGCTGCCACCAAGATAGAGACGGAAGTTAGCACTGAAGAGAAAAAAAATTCAGCTCATCAATGGTCTGTTACAAAATGAGATCAAATCATGTATTGAGACGATGCATCATGCAGGAAGAAATTCCAGGGGTACTCAAGGAAGCACATGAAGGTCTGGCTGGAAGGCATATGGGACCGGATGCCACAATTCAGAAAGTTCTCCTGGTAGGATTGTGGTGGCCAATGTACACATAGATGCCCGAGAGTGGGTGATGATATGACACATATCAGAGAGTCAACAAATCTCTAAAAAGGAAATACATGCCACTTTTCCCATCTCAACCATAGGAACTATTTGAATGATGGGAACTGGACTTCATTGGGTCATTGAAAGTCAGCCAATTGCATTGGTGTATTTACATAGTTGTCACTACCGAGTACTTGACAAAATGTGCGGAGGCTTGGGAACTACTAGATAACACTGCACTTAGTACGGTGAGATTCATCTATGAACAAATAGTCACAAGGTGCAGCATCCTAATATAGACCACCAATGATAGAGGCGAACACTTCGTCAACCATGTCATTCGCTTGATAACATCGGAGTTCCGAATATTCCACAACTTGTCAAGTCCATACCACCCGAGAGCGAATGGAAAAACAAAATCCACGAACAAGGTACCTGCCTCCATCATCCACAAGTTGTGCAGCATTGAGGAAGCTGACTAGGAAGAGAAGTTACCTGTCGGACTATGGGCCTACCGTACTGTTGATGCGCGCTTTGTGACACACCAAACATCAGAATAAAATGCCCAAAGACACCTTATCCTCTCTTGAAAAACCGCCGCGTATGCTAAGATTGCGAGAAGATCATATGGCGATTCCAAGGTTCCTTATGTCAAGTATTGACGTGTGGATAAGCTCAATGGTCGTTGTGATATGCTGGTAACACAAAGGGACTTATGCTAGGCTGGTTCAATTCACAATGGAGGTCTAGACAGTGAAGCTCTATTGTTTGGGTCCTGGATCAAACAAACTGAAAAAGGAGATAAGGGTTTAGAATTTCTAATCTACTTCCTAAGGATTCAAGAGACAATATTGACTTGGTAAAACCAACAACCACACTTTGCTTCACCACGCTCAACGACAACTACACAAAGTGGGTGCAATCTTCAAGGGAGTGTGCTTATGATTTTCACGTCATGAATAACTACCATCAAATCGAACAATATTTATCCAGAGAGAAGTTAAGCATCCACAAAGTCTTAGGCTAACTTTACGCAATGAATGAAAATCATCCATTCAAAGAAAGTATGAGCAGAAATTTCACCATAAATTAATATTTATCAGATCTTGCATTCATCTAACATACATGAAATAAAATCTAAACTATGATGAGGGATAAGAACCACGCCAACTCCAAAATAAGAGAAGTAATCACCATCAAAACAATGCATGCATTACTTATTACTTTAGCAGTCGTACACAACAATTACTTATCTTAACATGTTTTGCAACATGCTCCCCTTGTTTTACAAATGAGGGGTGAGCTCAATTTATAGGCTCCCCAATTACAATTCAATGGCCAAGATTGATTTAGGATCAACGGTCGAGATTACAGAATAAAACCCTAATTAGGGTTTGTTGCAACTAACTACTCCTCGACCAATGAGAAAATTACATTTGAGGACACTTGTCCCTTTTACTAAATATGAACCAACAAATAAAATAGAAAGTTGTTGAATCTGGAAATGTTGACTTGGAACAACTTGATTGGTCGAGACGCCACTTCAGTAGGTTGGATGTCCTCCTTGGTCACTTTGTTTTTCTTCCACGTGCTTGCCTCAGAATATCTTCCTTGTCAATGACTTTGTCCTTTGTGCTTGTTCCTTCCTAGCTTTGATCCTGGATCTCTTTTTTTTTTTCACCTGTATTGGAAGTCTGGAAGTATGTTTAGACTTGAAGTCATTAAGTCTTTCTTTCCAGATTGCTCTGAAATTCCTTCAATTGCCTTGAATTTGGAGAAGAAATTGGAACCTTCTCTGTGAAGAATTTCCCATACTTAACCAAATTTTGGCTACTTTGTAACACCTTCAAGATTTTGGCCATTTTTGTGCTCAAATGAACTTCGTCGGTGGATTTGTCTTCAATTTTGAATTTGGCTTGTGTAAGTTGGATGTACTTGATGATGTGCCTGACGTTGTCTTCATGATGCCAAATTCTTGGCGGACTTCTTGTTGGTCTTGCCATGTGCAAGGGTGGACTCCCAAGTTTTCTTTCATCTCCCTTCAAGCCGGACTTTACACTTTCTTTGCCATTTTCCTTCTTGGCATGGCAGATTTCATGAAACTCTTCCATCCTCTCTCTCTTCATGTCAAGTTTTCTCTCTCCTTAGGTCAGACTTGGTGAACATTTTTCCATGGCGGACTTTGAGAGTCTTTTTCCATCTATCTTCAAGTGTTGGCGGACTTCATGTCAAATTCTCCATGTCTCTCTCTTGAAGCATGGCGGACTTTTAATGTTTCTTGACATGATGCAAGGCACACTTAGCTAATTTCTTTCTTTATCACCTCCCCAAGGCGGCCTTTGGAGATGATTTTCCATGTTTCATTTCCTCATCTCTAAGGCTTGGTGGACTTCCCATCATCTTTTCCAATCACTTTTCCTAGCTGGAGCGGACTTTCAAGATGGATTTCCATTCCCATTCTTCATGCTGGGCGGACTTGTCTTTGTGTTGTGCCATGTCTTCTTGAGTGGGGTGGACTTTACCTTAGGTCATGCATTTAAATCTTGGGCGGACTTGGCTTATGTTCAAGCCACTTCCCTATCTTCCTATGGCGGACTTCACCTAGGATGAAGCCATCTAGCTTGGGCGGATTTTCCATAGTCATGTGCCATTCTATTTATTCCAGCTTGGGCGGACTTGCCCAATGTCCAAGCCATTTCCTATAGTGGACTTGCCTTATGTTCCAGCCATTCCTTTGGGCAGACTTCACCAAATGTCATGCCATAGTCACATTTGAGTGGGCGGACTTGGCATATGATCATTCCATTTTCCTTTACCAAGGCTGGGCGGACTTCCTCAATGTTCATGCCACTTCATCATTCAAGGCAGGGCAAACTTCCAAGAGGTTTTTCCATGTCTTCATGAAGTTGGGCGGACTTCCAAGAGGATTCTCCATCTCTTCATGAAGCTAGGTGGTCAAGCTCTCCAGCCTCTCTTCCATGCATTCATGAACTCATATCTCCATACTTAGGCAATTTTCACCATGATTTTGAGGCTTTTTCATGAATTTTCCAGATTTTTAATGATTTTCTGTGATTTTTCTTGATTTTTCATCTAAAAGTCTGATTTTTGAAGATTTTTTCATTGATTTTTCGAAATTTTCATACTGAGGATGAGAACATTGTTTCCTTGGTTGGTGGGTCCCAGGCACTTCCAAAAATAGAAACTTTCTAAAAATAGAAAAAAAATCCCCTAAAAAATAGGGAACCCAAAATTTTCCAAAAGTGCCAAAAATAAAGGTCCTAAAAAATAGGGGCCAAAGTGAGAATCCCTAAAAAGTAGGTGTCAGAATTGGATAAAAGCACATGCGATCCTTGTCCTCCGGACCTTCTCAGTCTGTCTGTGGTGTTTAGACACTGATTCTAGCTTAAAATCTCAACTTGGTTTGGGTGACCGTTAGAAACTCAAACTCCTCATTGTAAAAAGACTGGTGATTAGCAGTTGCAACGCCAAGGCAAAACCCAAAAAGAAAAAAAAAAGAGGGTCCCCATTTGCAATGGGGCGATGTGTGAAAAGGTAACAATACGTACAACCTATAAGGTGACAACTGGGCACACACCATTCCAACTAATGTACCATCAAGAGGTGATAGTGCCAACCAAACACATGGTGTCGAGCTTGAGAATATATTGAGTGATGCAAAGAGTCTGAAGGAGCGGTTATTTCAGCTCAACAAACTCAACGAATCAAGATTTTTGGCACAATGGACGATGGAGGCAATGGAGAAGAGAAGGAAGTACTGGCACGACAAGCACCTTCGTCGAATGAGATTCCAATCGAGTCAGTTAGTTTTAAATAATAACGGTCATAACGAGATTAAGCCAGGAAAATTCGAAGTTAGGTGGCTCGGACCTTTTAAAATCAGGGAATTTGGCGAGAATGGAGCAATCAAACTGGAGAATTTAGATGAGACCCTATTACCAGACTCCATTAACAGATCAAAATTAAAACCATATCAGGAGAGAAAGGAAGCACCAATCGAGATCAATATGTTGGGATATGCAACGACAAAAGATTGGAGAATAAGCAAAAGCGAAACCAGGGAAGAAGAAGGTTGGGGAGTAAGTGGAAGCCAGATTGTAAAAGAAGACTGGACAACACCAAGAGGCGAGAGAATAGTTGAAGAAAGACTCGTTAGGAAAAGAGTGGAAGGAATCGCAGTACCTCGAGTACACAAACAATTAACCAATGTTTTGTTCGAAACACCTATGCTATGGAAGAGAGTATGGCGTCACTGGAAGTTTCATTCACCCTAGGAAGGAGAACGAAGAGGGTACCTGTCATACAAACTTGATGAAGAAGCCGAGAAGGAGAGAAAGGAGAAAGTAGAGAAGGAAAGAAAGGAAAAAGCAATCCAAAATGAAGGCGACTTGAACGAAGATGACTGGGATGAAGACGATTGAACCAAATATCCAGAAAAGGAAGGACCATGCCTAAAAGCTATAACAATGGTAGAAGACATGTTCATCGCCATCCAATTAGAGGAATACGACAATAAGGTAACCAAGTATGCTAAAGAAAATAATCGAGAGCCCCCTACGCTGGTGACCTTGTATGGACTTTGGCGGGTCATACCAAATCAAGCAGATCCGCCAACGGTGGACAAAGAAAACATGACATGGTACCAACAATATGGCAGACGATACATCGATAGAAGCTATAAAGGTACGAGACTCGCTCCCTTGGTTGATAAGATTTTTTATTTAGAATACCTTGGAGGCTTGGAGCATGTTGCAAAGAAGAATGTTATAAGAGATTGCCTTTTCCTATAAGTGGCGATACGCGTTGGAATTCAAGGTAAGAGGTGGTGAAAGAAAAAGTGAAAAGAAAAATTAATGACAAGGAAAATAAAAAATTTAAAAAGAAAAAAATTAAATTGATGGAGTCGAAGAATGGAAAAAGAACCAAAATTAAAGAAAAAATCAAGAAGTGGGAAAAAATATTAAAGTGAAATTGGGAAATATTAAAAGGTGTAATTCAGTTGGCAACAGCCAAAAAGAAAAAAATTAAAATACAAAAAGCAATTAAAATATTGCCAATAAAGAATTATAAAGTACTGCATAAATTGAGGGTAAATCATAACGTATGGTGGAGGGTTATTTTACAGAGAATTGGCGAAGTACAGATGAGGCGAGGAAAACATTTCAGAAACAAAGTACAGGTTACATCGTACGGATTTTCGTACGCTTCACCCATAACACCGTACGACATCACTACCATCGGCTTGAAAGACGTTTGTACGGTATTGTACAACAAATAGAAGAAGACATCATACAGAAGCTACAAGGCATAATCATACAGAGGCATGGGATTGTATGGTTCATACTTGTAGACGATTACCTTGTGCAAGAGAGCGGTGTACGATGGCAACCAGAGGAGATAGTACAGAGAACAAAATACACCATACGGCGGAGAATTGGCGAAGTAAAATACACCGTAAGGCAAACAAATTGCAATGAAGAGTGTGTCATATGGCATAACAAAGAAACTCAAATCGTACGAGGAGATAAGGAGACCGTACGACTTGTAGACTATGTGACTGAGGAAGCCCTGAAAACCGTAAGATGTATGATAAGGAAGGTGAATACCGTACGAGAGTCAGGAGTCGTTTGCAGTAGACAAGGAATCGTACGGAAAGAAATTGGAACAGTGCGGGAAATTGTACACCATACGAATTAGGAGGAAGAAGGTGAGAATCAAACGACAAGAACCTGGAATTGTTATGTTGAATACCGTACAAGCAACAAATACCCTACGAGTCATACACAGTACGGCTGAAAAGAAACTCGTATGCAATAGCACAGTGAGTAGTTTGGTACGATGGTTAGTACAACAATCACAGGGAAGAAAAGCAAAGTTGTATGTTGTAAGGTGGAAACCATCAGGAGAGCAACATTACCAAAAAGAGGGTTGGTGGTTAATAAATTCAGTTCCTGTAACGGTTTGTGGCAAACATGTTGTCTATTTATACTGAGAGAACCAGAAGATTATTAGAGAGCCATGGCAACTACCAGTAGCAACAAAGGGAAACGACCAGCACCATTCCAACCGCAAATTGCAATAGGGAAAATGGTGAAGGGGAAAGACGACGATATAGTGACTACAGATGACACATTACATGGGAGAGTCTTAGCGGCACAGAATGTCACTCATGGTGTTTGGCAACTCAAAACGATCACGTTCTGAAAATAGCACTTCAACATGTGCAAGTGGACAAAGTGGCACACTTACCATTCTTTAACTCTGATGATTTTGAGCCATATCTGCATCAAATGATTGTGCATTATGACAGACACTCCCACAAGTCTATAATCGACTATAGAGGTTGCCAAGTGACTATCTCTTATGCACCCCCCGAATTCACTTGGGTATTTGGGATACCCTCCAAAGGAGCTTTAGCAGCCAAGCCTTTGGGTTAGATGTCTAGACAACTAAAGGAGAACCTTCTGGCGAGAGTGTGCCGAGCAAACCTCACATAGCAAGAAAAAGACAGTATATGGAGTGCAAGAAAAAAAGGGTTACAAAAGAATTTTCTCACCATCGTCGAATTCAAGTGCCTCCTGGACTTGATCAAGTGCAGGCAGACAAGCGCTAGTAGAGTGTTGGACATTGCCATCTGGATGATCACGCTCATGACAGGGTTGAGTACAGGTAGAGTATACAACTGGGCTAGTATGCTCTCAGAGAAGATACAAGAGTTTGTATGCTTGAAGCACAAAGCTTTTTATATGATGCAGCATGCAATTGGATTGCTACTAGATGCCATATATACACAGGGGCCTTCAAATAACTTGGGGAGACTTCAACTAATCGGCCAGCTGGATGCAAGATGGTCAACGATATTTTACAGGGGCCAATTTGGGGATACAGACGGCAAGAGAAAAGACACCTCATCTAGTACCACCAGAAAGGAAACAAAAGCACAAAGACACTTCTTCACCTTGTGGAGACAATTAAGAGGCCATTGTGTTGTCATCCTCTTCAGAGATGAGTACAAAGGAGGTGTCGTTGGCAAGGGAAGCCGACTCACAGGAAGACATTGAAGAGGCCATACCAGTACAACCAGCAATGCAGCCACAGCTAGCCATACCCATACAGCGAGCCGTCACAATAGCCACCATTACATTACCAGTGGCAAACATAAGTATATATACATGTATAAGTATAATATTTATGATTACCTAATAATGATGCGTGCAGCAAGTATTGAGCCTTATAAGTTGTAATGTCTCTTTAATACGAACATGGATAATAGATTCTTATGCGTTGATTTACACTAACAATATCTTTTGAATATTAAGGAAAGATCAATCAAGGAGAAGAAATATACCACTCAGGAAGAAAAAGAGAATTAGACCAATGTAACACCACAGGTTGCTATTATTAGATACATCAATATATTCAAGTGTATTTTCTGCAAATCATTGTTTACCTATGTATGCATATTGCTTATAAGATAATAAAGAGTATTTAATGAATGATTTCTTATGATAGAATCGGAATTATGCTTGACTGTCTGAAACCCACCTTGTGGGAAGGGCCAGTGATGAAGTGGTAGGGGCCAAAAGAACCCACTTGCAACCTCCACCCAATTCCACAAGAAGGAAGAGCCAAGGATGAAGTGGTAGGAGCCCAAAGAGCCCACTTGTGACCTTCGCCCAATTCCACAAGATGGCAAGTGTCTTTAGGGGGGTTGATACATTGATGGGGAAAGCAAATACAAGCCGTCAAGGGGGAGGGCTTTGGTATACACCCTCTTAGGCTTGGTATAGAAATGGCTTCGAGCAGACCCATCATGTCCCTTTCCACAAAATCCTAATATGTTTGCATTGTTGATAATCTATGGATGTGATGCAATTGTCTAACTCTAACAAGCATATATATAGTTCATGTGGTGAATGCAGGTTTCAAATCCAGGATTGCATTATTAAAGAGATATTTTAATTGGTAAGACGAATCCTAACCCTAGTTGCTGCAATTAGTGTTCAGTAGGAAAATTCTAGGGCAAATCAAGAGAGGGACATTACAAACAATTTGAATTGGGCCTTGATATTGTTCATTCAATTTGAATAATCGATTATCAACTTATCATTCATCATTTGTTGTATTGTGTTCTCAATTCTTAGGTTTTGTTGGCCATATTTCTTTTTTGTATATATATATATATATATATCGGTCCCAAAAAAAATTGAAAAAAAACTCCATCCCTAGAAACCTGTCCCCCCATCCCAGAAACTCAAAGAAATGCTCAAGAATAGCAAGAGAATTTTTAGAAGACAAAAAGTAGTGACTATTTGGTACATCCCTCGTGTGGGGTACAATGATTTTTTGGTACATTTCTTGATTTCAATTCTAGCAACATTACAACTTGTAGCGGTAACAAATGTTCATTATGGGGATGGCAGTCCTAACGTGATGATAAATTGAGTTGTGTTATGGTGGATTGAAATTCTCTCTAGTGGTCTCTTGATGATAGAGTTCATGAATTTCATAGCAAGAGTAACATGAGCAAGGCATAATATAGTATTGTGGAAACGAAATGTCACCATAACTGAAAAAAATTAAATGGCATGGTACCACTGGTGAGATTGAAAGACATGGCAATTAATAATCCAACTCACTGGAAGGATATAGTAGATGGAAAACCTATTGAGTTTTTTCATTTCCTAATTAAAGCTTATTAGAGGATGTCATACTAATGTTTATTTGTAATTCACTGTTAAGCATCAATTATAATGAGTGAGTTTGTCCTAGAGAATGAACTTTATCCATATCTATGTAGGCTTCTGTTACATTTTGGACTGGCAAGAACATATTTCAGGCTCTATCCAAAAACTATGATGAATCCTCATAATGAGAGACATTTATTTCAAGCACTACTTGTGTCCTAGACTTCTACCCTAGCATTCTAGCGACAATGTCTCCCCCTTGTTGGCCATGCACTTTACGGCACCACATCAAACACATGGGTAATGTTACTTTAGTACTGCTGTGTCTTCTCCTCCACTACACTTTCTTGCTAGTCTAAGGCTGCTCACCCACCCATTGTGATAAGGTTTTATCAAGGAGCTATTGACAGTTAGACATCCATTTGCACTGGAATCTATTTGGAGGAAGGTATCCCTCAAGAGTTTAGATGAAGTTTCATAAGAAATTCATATTTACAGTGGATTGGGCTTTGTTCATTAAGTACTACTGTATATAGTTTGCATCATTAAGAAATTGAATTCCGAATATTGCATTCATTGTATGCATTCTCTAGCTCTCGTTTTATATTATTATTCAAAAAACAAGAGCAAAAAAACACTAGTTTAGATTCTAGGAAGACTTCAATTTACTTTTGTCCATTATTTTTTCACATTTCTTGCAAATAGAATTGGCAGAAGGTTCTCACTGTTTAGGACTCACTGAATTTTTGAGACCAAGGATCCCTCACACACTAAAACATCCAAACTCTTATCTACTTGAACCAAATTCTATTTTGTCTCTCTTCATGTCTTTTGTCAATTTTAACTGTAGTTAACTATTTTTAGCTTAGGGCATGCCCTTCACATTTTTTTGTTTCATTGTGCCAGCTGAGTTCTTTCTTGGTCCCTTTGGCTTGGTTTTCACCAAATCCTATATACCATTAGCCCTTGTTCAGATCTCTTCATCATGCACTCTTCTATGGTTATATTTAGCTCAAGTCGGTCATCACATCATTGATGTGTGGCTATAGTCATCATGTGTTTATGGTGATTGTTTTTCCATGAATAGTGTATATTTCCTTAATATCAAATAATATTCAATTGATTTCATTATTTAGTCTTGGTGGTCCTTTATTTGTGAATACATAATTAATAATTCTTTGTGGATATGGTTGGGTGCCATAAATTGCAACTCAAGAGAAAATGCTGTTAAATTCACCCGTGAACATAGATAAATGTTACCACCGAATGCACTCACACTGGTTAAAATTTGCTCTCTAAAGAAAAAATACATCCAGAAGTTGCAGCTCTGAAATAAATTCGGATTCACATAAAAAGAAAATAAATGCCATTTATATTTCAGTCATCATATCTTCCGTTGTCCTCAGAAAAAAGAAACAGTGACTTGGAGTAAAATTAGTACCTCAAATTCCTCAATTGATGACAGAGCTTTACGTAGAGCATCATCAGTGATTGTTTCATGTAAGGCACACTCTGCTGCGACTTGAATTTCAGAAAGCTTCATTGGACCATCAAACAAAGCACGTGATGGGCTCATACTACTTGCAATTGCAGATACAGAGTTTGTTCGAGACATTGAACTTTTAGATGCGGGGGGTGAAGGTAACATCACAAAAACATTATCTCCATGTTGGCTGCAATATATTCATGTTATAAGAAAACTTAAAACAGAAAAGACCTTTCAAGGGAGATGTTTAAATAGTAGATGTCGATTTGTATTTAAGAGGTAAGACAAAAAACAAAGGCAATAAAGGAAAAAGCAGAGATCATCTTTAAATCTAGCAACTATAGGACAGATTAGCAATTAAATATCTGCATAAAGTGATATATCTTTGAAAATTTACCTATTAGACACCATATACCAGGCATATTATTTTGTCATGTTACCTTTCCTTTGAAAGCTGACGACTATCAAACAATTCAGATACATTCCCAGCAGACAGTGATGCTCTCCTTCTGTTTGCCTCACGAAGGAGCATTGTAGGTCCTAATGGTAAATGCTTCCTCGTAATTCCAAAAGGCTTTGGCTTTTGGTCTATGACCTATCAAGATGATCAAAACCTTATCAGCATAATTAACTATTTGAGCATAGGCATAAAACATAAACAGGTACAGATATCATAGCGTCATGGAAGAATAATAAGGAAAACTGTGTTACAGAAATATGAAGCTTGTGTGGCTCTGTGGGGAAAAGTAGGGAATGAAATGCAATAGGTTTGATCCTCCAAATAAGCATACCTTCTCTTTTGCAAGCACCATTGCTTCTGAATCAGGTGGAACCGATGGCCAAACCTCTGGTTTGGGCCAGGGAAGCATGCTCAAAGCTGCACTGCTCAACAAAAGCTGACATGTATTTATATGATATATGGCTCAGAACTAAGCAAAACACATTATACTGTTAGAATGAAATCCAGAATATCTAAAAGAGAAATGATTTACTAAAAAATATTATTTTTACTGAATATAGAATGAGGTGGCAATTTATGTGACAACTAGTTGTTCTCTAGGTGTGCTTTAGACAATTAAGCTTGTTCCCTATTAAAACACCCCATGTGCAAAGACATGAAATGCTAAGAGGCTCAAAATGATTTATGATACCACCATAGAGAAAGCCTTTGGTCAACAATGTGAGGAACCTGTAAAGATGACAAAAATTAAAGTGTAATGTGCCTAAGGCCCCTTCAAGCTAACCAGCAATAAGCATCAAAATCTTAACAGTCCTTAAGACAGTTAAACTGTTTGAGAGGCCCAAGCATTATCAAAACTTATGCTATATTACAAACTACTATACACACTGGAAATATACAATGCACATAGGAATCATGCCTGTCATAGAAGTCAAAACCCTGACCACCCATCAAAGGGAATCATATAGCAGTCTGCAACAACCTCAACTGAAAAAACAGAGATAAGTGGAAAGTGTCAGGTCTAAGCAACAACACCTATTACAATTTTCCCTGATAATGGGGTAAATTTTATTGACCTATACAGCAAAAAATCAAGTAAAAACTGAAAAACTGTTCATTGGTCAGCCTCTGTTCAAGGGACAACTAAGCTGATTTTGATGGTGCATCGTGAGGAAATCCCAGCCATGCCAGTGCCAGTGGGATAGGGTACCCTCTCAGCTCCTGCATTTAGGCTGGGCATCAACACAAACAATTTGGGAAAACTGGTCAAATTAGATTGAAGGCCTCAAGCTGCACATCTCTTTTGGCCTTACACATGTTGCAGTGGAAGGCAATTTGCAGATCATTATCCGTGCTATAATCAAGGACAAATGTCATGATTGGAGGCTCAATTCCATTCTCAAGGAAGCAAGAGATCTAACCCACCCCTTGAGATAATCTCCTAGGGGCATGTTTTCTGGAAAGCCAGTTGATCTGTTGACTTCTTTGCAAACCACAAGGTTGATGGGTTGGGATCCTTCGCTCATCACCTTCCATCTGCATGGGAAGGCCTAGTTGACATGCTCCTAGATGAGGGTGACATCACGAAAACCCATCATGACTGAAAACATTATGTTTTGTTATGCAAGTTACAACCTTCATAGCACCTGATTGAAAGCATATATATATATAAGCATTAATTGCAATGTGGCGGATCACACTGCATTACCCACCCTACCCAGTATTTATCTCCTGGGGTACTCCTGCCTCTTTCATTCCTTAATGAAAGTATTCTCTTGCCATCTCTGTTATTTCTTTGAAAACAAGTTGATATGCATCTTACTCTCTCTGATTTAGCAACACGGCCTTCTACAATCGGTCCTAATTACAAAGAGTTGAAAGTCCCTTTCAACAGTTTTTTATTCATATACCCATTGTTTTGTTCATGTGGTCCTCAATGATCAAGCTATGGATTTTCATCACTCTAATAGAAAGCTCCAATCTACAAGCAAATAACCTGGTGAATTCCTCAGTCATCTGATATTGAGGAGCTTAGGTTCAAGAGTCATGATTGAGGTAGCGCTTGAAGATTCAAGTGCCCTTTTGCAGGCACAATTATTGGTCTTATAAGTGGAATGTGAAGAAAGAAGGTCCATGGACATGAAGCATTTTTCTTTGTCCACAAACAGATGTGTTTTTGCCTCACAGTATGTGGCACCATTATCTCTTCCTACAGAATAAACTACTTATGGGATTTTCATTGTGAGGAATTAGATTTTCATAAGAAATTCCAACACCATAAAAGAAATGAAATAATCATATTCTGTGCATGAGTCCTGCATTTCAATCTCTGGGTAAAAAGTCAAAACTTCAACAAGCACAAACACCTTCAACCCAACATAGATATCCCTATTATTATCTATCACATGAGTAACTGCGACTAACTCCTCCAAACTCAAGTTGTCTTGGCTACAAAAACTGTGGACAATGCCAATTGCCTATGCCCTGCACTTCTACTAACATTTTTAGTTCTTTGTTTTAGTGGCCCAAACCCATGGAATTTATCAACCCAACAGTCCCTCTCATTGAAAAAAAAGAAATAGCCATAGGGAAATATATTGCCAGAACTCTGCCACCATATGGTTGAATGGCATTTCACATAGCAAACTTAGACTACCCCAACCATGCAAAGTCACAACAATTACCAATACTTCCATTGTCAACAACCTAAAACAAAACAAGAGCACATAATGAACAAAACTTGCAGGTGAGCAAAAAGTAGTATAAAGATACCCAACAAAAAAGTATGAAATAAAACATGCGCACATAGTCTAACCCCCATCACAACACAAAACTCACCACAAGAGAACACCAACACTCTCAAGTCTCAACAACACATACAAAACATGTAGACATTGCTCCTAGTAACTTTTAAAAACACCAAGAAACTAAGATATTTTTCACAATTAACCTCAATAACGTAGGAACAACAACCTCAACCATTAGCTCACAAATAGAGCACCCATCACAATCCCCTTTGTTAAAGCCATCAAAAGAAGCAAGAACTTAAAAAGTAACAAGTCTTTGGCAGAATACTCCTTCAAAAAATCCTGATGAAATCAAGCATGATGCATGCAAGTAACCATTACAAAGCATAAACTTCCAAAAGCCACACAACTTGTGGTATGCACCTATCTACAAATTTGAAGCCAAACTAGAATAGGCTGTAGTTCTCTACAACACAAGTCTAGCATTAGAAAAAAACAACGTAGCAAAGTTATGTCACCACAAGGATTTTATACTCATAGCAGAAAGTTCCAATGAGGCCCACTCGATCATGAATGCACAAGTTTTCATATGCTAGTAGATACCCATTATGTCTTGATGTGACAAGAACATGTGTCCAATCACCACCTTCAACATTTCCTATGGGCATTGTATTTTACATTAGATTTTTCTCTAGCTATTTATTTTTGGGGTTTCCTAGCCATCTTGGGGACACAAGGCATCCCTAGACACTCCCTATATAGGGAGTTGTCCCTAGGGATGTTCACTATAATGCTAGGCTGTCCTAGGGACAGCCACCCATGCAAATGGCTCCCATAGGGACAACATGGGGATATTTTGTTCCCATCCCATCATCCCCAAGACTTCCCCTATCACAAAATGCCTGAAAATTATTTTTTTCTAACTTATCCAATGGGAAGGGAGATTGATGTTATATTTCATATATCCCTTTATAAACTCAGAAAAATGGAGAAAATACTATTATTGTTTGTAAAATATAATTATAATGGTCATACTAGTCATAGTGGTAGGCTTACTAATAAAATCATTTTGTCATTTTATGACTTTATTTTATTTTACTTATGTCATAATAGAGTTAGGGTTTGTCTCACCATAGTACCAGGGTTTATGTTTTTCCTTTCCTATAAAGTGACCATTTCCCAAAAGCATGGCTTGTGTGATAACCTAAAGTCATCTCAAATTTTTTGGTTCAGTTGTATGTGTATGGGTTCCAAAAGAAAAATGAACAAAACTTGGTGTAAAATGCAAGAAAATGATGCTTAGAGGCAATGGTAGCTAAGGATAAGAAAATGAAATGAAGTGAAAGAAACAAGATGAATGCATAAACACAAATCTTTACCTCAAATCACCTTCAAACTCCATGATTGAGCTAAATAGGATGCACCCAAATCCTATTGATATGCTCTTAATAGATGGAATGCGGGTGCTTATCAAACCAGCAACATGATCGTATGATCAAAATAATTCAATAGAGATTTGGACAACATAACAATAGCATGAGAGAAGATTATTCAAAAGGGATAGAAGGCCTCTAATTTATAGAGCTTCCATGAGAGAAATCAACGGCCAAGATGGATTGGGTGATGGATGGCTAGGATTGGTTGAGGATTAGGGTTTGGATCAAAGGTTGTAGTCATGTGTCAAGTGTCACATGAGGTATAAGGGTGAGGTTTAGGATTAGAATTGGGACATTGTAGAAACCCTAGTTTCCCCCTGATACTGCTTCTGACTGAGTTTTGAGTTTTTTTGAAGGGTTTTGGATTTTTTTGCAATTTTTGAGTTTTTGAACAATAAATGAATGGTACGGCTTTGCTTGAAAATAATAATAAATTCTACAAAAAATGATCTAGCTCTTGGAAATGGTGAAAAAAGGATGCTAGTGTATTTATTTCACTTCTGGAGCAGTTACAATAGATTTTCTATTACATGCAATAAATAAAGCAATGGATTTTCAATATTTAAAGAACCTGGTAAAAACAGCGATCTGATCTGGTAACTTGATTGTACGGCTGCCAATAAGATGTTCTCCCTCTCTCCAAGGCTTGCACACTGATCCAGGGATGTAGTCGCCTCCAGAATGGAAGACAGAAGACCAAGATGTAAGGCGTTTCTCCTTCAAGCTCAAGGATGGCTCAAGAAGACATGGTACGGCCTGCAGTAAGTACGGCCAGGTACAGCAGCATTTATGATTTGTACGGCCTCCTCAAAATCAATGTCTAAGTCTCTGTAAATGGTACGCCCAGGTAAATAGATGCTTTCTGAATGATAAAATATGCTGACGCTCTGTAGATGAATTAACTCTGAAGATCAACAATTTCCTCTGAGTGAGAAAACCTCTGCTGGCAATAAATCAAGTGATATTTCACACCCTCTGAATTGCTTCCAGTGGAGATGGCTCGTTCCCCAAGGAATTCGAACTTGAAACCCTAAAGTCTCTTGCTCAGATCAATTTGATCAGTTCTCAAAATTCAATAATCACATAATGGCTCAAAACCCAAGGCAAATCCTCTAATATGCTGAAAAGTGCGATTTCCTTAAAGATAGGGTTTTATTAAAATATTGACTTTTAATTCTTTTATTATTTCAATAGTCTCAGTCAAATATTTTAATATTATTTTAAATGTCCATTTGGCCCCTTCTGATGATGGCGCACCCCTCAAGAAGAATCACTTAAGTTATAATATAACATTATAACTTTATATTATAATCATTAAATAATTAATATTTAATCAATAAAATTAAATATTAATATCTTCCTCGTTACTCATCCGATTACTGTCCCGTCTGAAGCTGACGAACACTGAAGTGATTCTGAACGCTGCCAATCTCATACTACTAAAAATAGCAGGGGTCCCACGCTGTCTGCCAAGAACTGCTAAAAATAGAAATTCTGCAAAAAGTCTCCGATCGAGCCCAAACGAAAGACTACTAATCAAACTCTGCTAACTGAAGCTGAGCCACGCTCCGAAGTGACCCTCTATCCAGTCCATCAGCCTACGAGGGTCGTGTGATAGGCCAATCCTGTACTCCGAGAGATGTCACTGAGAAGGGGACATGACAGACATATCAATATGTGAATGGCTAGGATTAAGAGGTGGGATGTGAAATTAATGGATGAAATAGAAAGTTAGTTTGACTTTTGGGAAGTGTCTAGGTTCAATGAATCTAGACAAGGTCTCAGACATGTGAGATGGACACTTGTCATATGATGGCAAGTTTAGATTGTGATCCATGTGAATGTAATCAATGGCTAGGATAAATTGTAATAACCCACCCTTAATTCTTTTTTCAATTTTGCACCCGTTAGCATTAACCACAATAACAATGGAAATCAACTGAGAAAACCTACCTTCCACTTTTTGATCACCCAGATCCCGATGTGGGCAAGGTGAGAGCATACGGTGGTAAGGTGTACATTGCATCAACTGAAAATATCCACTTGTTCAGTGGGGTGAGTGACAATCAATAACCAACAAAAAGCAAATACCTTCCACTTTCCAATCACCCAAATCCCAATGTGGGCAAGGTGAGAGCATACGGTGGTAAGGCTTACAATTATGTGTTTCTAAAGAAAACCACTTCTTCAGTGAGGTAAGTATGTAATCTCCAAAGCATGAAATGAAACCTCCGCTTATTCAGTGGGAATAACATCTAGCAAAGAAAGCATTGGCGACAAGCCAACCAAGCAAAGAAAGATCCTCCGCTTATTCAATGGTCATAACATGAAATTAAAGAAACTTCATCCACTTATTCAGCGAGCATAACATGAAATGTAAAGAAAGCTCAACCACTTATTCAGCGGGAGTGCCATTTATTCAGTGGGGTGAGTAGCAATAAACAAAGAGAAAATCACCAAGGGTACTACCAAACATTGTTACAATGAACTCATTACAATTAATTTTCAAAATGTCATATATGTTGAGTATTTTGTCATTGATGTCAAGGTGCTTGAGCTGCTTGCTTAGCTGCTTGAGCTGCTTGCCTACGTGTTTGAGCTGCTTGCCTGCGTGCTTGAGCTGGTTGCCTACTTGCTTGAGTTGGTTGCTTGCTTGCTTGAGCTACTTGTTTGCCTGCTTGTATGGTTGAGCTACATACCTGTGTGTTTGAGTTGCTTGTCTACTTACTTTGTCAGCAATCTTGCCAAGTCAGATTTTCATCAGCATGCTGAGTCAGGTTCACAAGTCAAAATGGACTTGCAAAAGATGTGATTATATATTGCGCTTTTATGTTTGTGGTGTGTATATTATGAAGTATATGATTCTTTGAAATCTTTACAAAGTTATAAGAGTTTATTCATAGCCGACGATTATAGGCATGATTTTATTGAGCGACGACTTAATTTTTTTAAATTAGCGCAGGTGCACAAAATCCTTTAGCAATAAAACTTGTCTTAAGTTTGGATGTGAATTAATATATATTGTTTTTGATTGATTTGGTAGAGGTGATAATATGAAACCGTATTGCTTCAACTTGTTTGAGCAATTTTCAGAGAGGTCTCTTCGATGAGAAAACTTGGTGTTGTGTGTCGACGTATGCTTTTGCTGCCATGTATGGGGGCATCCTAATTGATGTGTATTGTTCAACATTTATTCCGTCTTTATCCAAGTTGGTATTCACATGATGCTCAGGCGTGTGTATTTGAGGATGCTTCGACCATTTTCTTGAGTGTGTGTGCCGACATATATGTTTCGAGGGAGTCTAGAATGTGTTGAAGGTTCCTTTATCTGTTAAGGATTGTGGTAAAGAATCGCTGCAAGAGTCTCTAACTTGTGTGGAAGGTCTTTTAATGCCTATCATTGCATCTTCAAAAAGGTGGAGATTCATTCTGTTAACTTCTATGTGATGTTTTCTTCATTTGTGAGTCTGTTGTGAAGAATGGACTGCGTGGGTATGGTGATAAGCTTGCTTTAGTTTTGAAACTCAAAATGTATCGATGGTTACATTCATGTATGTCGGGCCTGTGTATGGTGGCAGGAGATGTGAGGTTGTAAAGAGTTCAACGTTGCTATCTTACTCTATATAAAATTTTGTGGAGTCTTTACTTTCCAAGACTGTGAAATGTTGTAGCGAGTTGTCCTTGATTTACTAGAGCAAAGTTGTTTGCAGTTTTTGGGTAAAGTTGGTGCTTCACCAACACTGGAGTTGGTGCTTCAATTGATCAGATTTGGTGCTTCGAGGGAGAGTTGGTGCTCTCAGTGAGTTGGTGCTCACTTGTAATTTGGGTTGGTGCCCATTGTTGTTAATGAAAGCATAGTTTTGCCGTCGTTTTTTACCCGAAAGGGTTTTCCACGTGAAATTTGGTGTTCTTCATATTTGATGGTTGTTAATGTTTTGATTTCTGATTTATATGGTTTTAAATTTTAAAGTTTGAAATACTGTGTGATGTCCCCTCGCTAGACAGTTCTCGGGAACAGTGTGTTAGCCCTTTATTGGACCCTTGTGGGCTAGCCAGTTTGTATAGAGGGTCAGAGATGTTTTTTGGAGAGTTTGATTGTTCGTGTTTTCAGTGGACAGTGCTTGGATCACAGCGAGCGTTTGCATTCCAGGAGTTCACAGCTTCTGACGGCACGAGATTATCCTGAGTTTTGAGCGTATTACGGAATTTTAAGTGATTAAGTTAATTATTTAACTTATACGCCTTTTATTAAAGTCACATTGACTTTAATATTATTTTATATCACTTAAGAAATGTCAAAAAGGGGACTTTAATATTTTAATAACTTAAAATATTGAAAAGTGCGCTCAAAGATTTTAAAGGCAACTATTGGAAAGGGTTATATTAAAATATTAAAATATTTTAATGATTGCCAAGGCCGTACTTTTCTTGAAATGCGTGCCAATTGGTATAAAGCATTTCCTGGCAATAGAAACTCATAACTTTTGACTATTTCGATTTGCCTTGTGCATTTTTCTTCTGAGCATTCTCCTGTGACCAGGGTATGATCAATTTGTCCATTGGAGAACGGAAAACTCTTCAGTGTTGAGTACTCTTGAGGCTGTGAAAGATCAGCTGAATTAGTACAGTTGAGAGCTTCACACAGAGGTTCTACAGTTGCAGACAGGGATTTCATTTATGCAGTTGTTTGTTCTTGACAATAATTGAGGGTTTCTTGGTGGTGTCCTTCTACAGCTTCAAGGATTCTTCTTTCAGAGATTCTATTCCTTGCTTTCATGGTCGTACGGCCTGCCTTGGGTTTTGTGCCTTGAGAAAGGCGTGTGAAGGAAATAAGTGAAACGCCTTCCTTTTGAGAGGGCTTTGGCATCTATCATTGGCGGCTAGCTATTTCAAAGCCTTGTGACCAGTTTCTGAGCAGGAGAAGCTACTTCTGGAGTCTTGGCATGCATTCAAGCTTGATTTCATCAATTCCAGCTGTAGATCTGGCAATTTATTTATTTAAAATAATCTGGAGCCTTCTTGGTATGTTTATCATTCTTAATCTATCTGTTGGTGTTAAATAATATATTCTGTACTTTCCTTTTGAAGAAATAAGATCAAATTCATATTTTATGAGCAAAAATATGCTGCGGCCCTTCTCTTCTGTCTATTAAGATTTCTCTAAAAACTTAATAAAACATTTAAAGACTTAAGAAATTGAGGGTTTTGAGCTGAGAGCCAGCAGGGCTCATCACAGTGGTATCAGAGCTCACATCCTGCCAGCTTGTGGGGTTTGATAATTTATGAAGTCAAATAAAGAGGGTTTTGGCAAGTCCTATTTCAGAGGGGGTCCTAGAAATCAAAGAGGCGACCAGAATCCTTTTCCACCATTTCCGTTTGCAGATCAGGAGGAGGAATTAGATTGGGACAATATGGCGAACAGGGCTGGAGGAAGTTCTCACAGGAATACTTGGGAGGATGAGGACAGAGAAGCCAAAGACGTGCTTAGAGGCATGGTTGCAGGGCAAGAACAAGTTGCAACTATTCTTCAACAACTCAGCACGAATGTTCAGAATTTGTCAATAAACAGAGCTCGTAGTTTGGATTCAGATAGAGATGGCAGTATCCATAGAGAACCACAGAGGATTATAGATCCAGTACGCACCTATGAGAGAGCTACATATCCCACGTTCACCAGAGATGATGCTGAGGAAGTGGACGAAGCTGAACAAGGTGGTGAAATTAATTTTGCAGATAATATTATGGCTATGCATGATGAGTGGGATAATTTGCCACCAAGGGTTAAGGAGCACCTTAACTTTGACAGGTTCATGAGCCAGAAGAGAGAGCACACCAGGAACAGGAATGACAGGCGTCCTAGACACAAACAGAGTGATCTTAAACAGGCAACCAGCAAACTAACCTTAGTTCACTTTGATGGCAGTGGCAGAGTTACAGCACGTGCCTGGGTTAGTAAACTGGATACTTTCCTGACACTACGCCCCATGCCTGAGGTGGATGCCATTCGTTTTGCAGCACTTCATCTTGATGGCGTAGCACATGACTGGTGGATTCATGGTATGACTACTCTTCATCACGACAGGATTACCTCGTAGCACGAGTTTACTGATAGACTGGTAGAGAGATTTGACAGAAGGGATCCTGAGCTTTTCTTCAGAGATTTAGCACAGCTGAAACAGTTAGGTAGCTTGGAATCATACATTGGTGAATTCCAAAGACTATCTGTTATGGTGACAGGGATCTCAGAGAGAAGGCTGGTCATATTATTCATTGAAGGTCTTTTTGAGCCCATGAAAGGTTGGATAAAAGCATTTGATCCACCTACCTTACAGGAGGCAATGAGGAAAGCTCGCAGCATGGAGCTATCTACACCTCGTAAGCCTTTTAGCTCGAAGCCTACCACATCATACACGGAAAATAAATCAGATCCAAAGAAGGCTGATAATACAGATCAGAAAAAGAAATTTGCAGCCCCTTTAGATCGAGAAACCATGAATGATTTGAGAAGGAAAAAACTCTATTTTTACTGCAAAGGTCCGTATGATTTTAATCATGATTGCCCCCTCAAACCAAAAGGGAAAAACAAGCACATGGAGTGGTTTTATGAGGAAGAACCATTGACTGATTTTTCTGATCAGCGAGCTCCAATCTATGATACAGATGGAGAAGAGTCAGAAAATGAAGCAGAAATTGCAGAGGAAACAGAACTTAAGGAGGCTCATATGTCCAGCATGCAGAAAGAGGGTTCTTTCAGACTCCGTGGGATCCTAGCTGGTCAAAAGGTCATATCTCTCCTTGATACTAGTGTTCTTCGACGACATCCTGGTTTATAGCAAATCATGGGAGGAACATATGGTTCACTTGGATGAGGTACTAGGTATACTTGACAGGGAGTCCTTGTATGCCAAGGAGTCCAAGTGTGCTTTGGGCATGGCAGAGCTTTTATATCTGGGACACATCATCAGCGGTGCAAGAGTCAGCATGGACCCAGAGAAGGTTCGAGCCATCATTGATTGGCCTACACCTGAGACCTTGACACAACTCAGGGGATTTGTAGGATTGTGTGCATTCTATCGTCGGTTTGTTAGTGGGTTCTCGCGGCATGCTGCGCCACTAACCGATTTGACTAAGAAGGGTGCTTTTGAGTGGACACCATTAGCACAAGCGTGCTTTGAGAAGTTCAAACTTCTCATGACTTCGTGTCCTGTTTTAGCTTTACCGGACTTCACTAAACCCTTTGAGTTACATTGCGATGCCAGTGGTGAGGGTATTGGTGCAGTTATTATGCAGGATCGACACCCTATAGCTTTTGAGAGTAGAAAGCTAAGAGGGCCTGAACGGAGTTTTAGTATCTATGATAAGGAAATGTTGGCTATCATGCATGCGATGGCCAAATTCAAGCAGTACTCGATTGGTAGTAAGTTCACTGTGAAAACCGATCATAATAGTCTGAAGCATTTTCTTGGGCAGCGAGATCTTAATGAGAGACAACAAAAATGGGTCAGCAAGCTTCAGTCTTACGATTTTGACATCTCCTATGTCAAGGGCACTCAGAATGTGGTTGCTGATGCTTTATCTCACCGCCCTCACTTGAGTTCTATTACACTGGTTTCAGAAGACTGGAGACACCTGATAGTAGCAGAGTATGCTAAGGACCCATGGGCCTCTAGCATAGTAGATGGATCAGTGTTGGATGACAGGTATTCACTTGTAGATGACCTTATCATCTACAAAGGGAGGATTTTATTGGTCCCAGGTTCTGAGATGAGGGACAGGGTTTTGAGATCATTGCATGATTCACCCATGGCAGGACATCCCGGGTACTATAAGACCTATAGGCAGGTACGGGAGAGATTTTCTTGGAAGGGTCTCAAGTCCTATGTTCTCCAGTATGTCAGGGAATGTCTTGTTTGTCAGCAGAACAAGCAAGAGCACACATACCCTGCAGGTCTTCTACAGCCGCTTCCTATTCCTGAGAGGAAGTGGGATTGTTTATCCATGGACTTCATCACGGGCTTGCCAAAAGCTCAAGGGAAGGACAGTATTTTCGTGGTGGTAGATCAATTGACGAAATATGCACACTTTTTCGCAATCACTACTACACACACGGCTACTCAGATTGCTGATTTGTTCTTCCGAGAGGTATTCAGGCTGCACGGTTTACCTCGCAGTATAGTTAGCGACAGGGACAGCAGATTTATGAGTAACTTCTGGCAGGAGTTATTCAAGCTTTGTGGGACAGAGCTCACCCCTAGTACCAGCTACCACCCCCAGACAGATGGGCAGACGGAGATCGTCAACAAATGGGTGGAAGGGTACTTGCGTAACTATAGTTCAGGGCAGCAGAAGGCATGGGTGAGGTGGTTATACTTATGTGAGTACTGTTACAACACCACCCATCACATGAGCATCCAGATGACACCATATCGAGCGTTATATGGATATGACGCTCCGAGCTTTCTTGACTTATTGCTGAGTGACAGTAGAGTTCCCAGTGCTGGTGATTTATTACAGGAGAACCAGGATATTATGAGAGCACTTAGGGAAAATATACAGAAAGCCCAAAATCAGCAAAAACAATATGCTGATCAGAGACGAGTAGAGCGGTCTTTCGAGATCGATGATTTGGTGTACCTGATGCTTCAGCCGTATAGGCAGTCTACCCTTCGCAAGAAGGGCTCCGAGAAACTTAAGCCGCGATACTATGGGCCTTTCAGAGTTGTCAGACGTGTGGGTCAAGTGGCTTATGAGCTGGATCTTCCGGTGGACAGTAGAGTTCACAACGTGTTCCATGTGTCGCGCCTCAAAAAGGCGTTGGGACAACACGTAATTCCTTCTATTGATTTGCCACCCCTGGATGATGAGGGAAATTAGTTTTGATACCTGAGGCCATTCTGGACTCCAGAGAGCGTCATCTTCGGAGGCGGGTCATCAGGGAATACTTGGTTAAGTGGAGGGATCTACCGGCAGAGGATGCGACGTGGGAGAGTGACAGTGTTCTTCAGCATCCAGCTTTGAGTTTGCTTGTGGACAAGCAAATTCGGGGAGGGCGGACTGTGATGTCCCCTCGCTAGACAGTTCTCGGGAACAGTGTGTTAGCCCTTTATTGGACCCTTGTGGGCTAGCCAGTTTGTATAGAGGGTCAGAGATGCTTTTTGGAGAGTTTGATTGTTCGTGTTTTCAGTGGACAGTGCTTGGATCACAGCGAGCGTTTGCATTCCAGGAGTTCACAGCTTCTGACGGCACGAGATTATCCTGAGTTTTGAGCGTATTACGGAATTTTAAGTGATTAAGTTAATTATTTAACTTATACGCCTTTTATTAAAGTCACATTGACTTTAATATTATTTTATATCACTTAAGAAATGTCAAAAAGGGGACTTTAATATTTTAATAACTTAAAATATTGAAAAGTGCGCTCAAAGATTTTAAAGGCAACTATTGAAAAGGGTTATATTAAAATATTAAAATATTTTAATGATTGCCAAGGCCGTACTTTTCTTGAAATGCGTGCCAATTGGTATAAAGCATTTCCTGGCAATAGAAACTCATAACTTTGACTATTTCGAATTGCCTTGTGCATTTTCTTCTGAGCATTCTCTTGTGACCAGGGTATGATCATTTTGTCCATTGGAGAACGGAAAACTCTTCAGTGTTGAGTACTCTTGAGGCTGTGAAAGATCAGCTGAATTAGTACAGTTGAGAGCTTCACACAGAGGTTCTACAGTTGCAGACAGGGATTTCATTTATGCAGTTGTTTGTTCTTGACAATAATTGAGGGTTTCTTGGTGGTGTCCTTCTACAGCTTCAGGGATTCTTCTTTTAGAGATTCTATTCCTTGCTTTCATGGCCGTACGGCCTGCCTTGGGTTTTGTGCCTTGAGAAAGGCGTGTGAAGGAAATAAGTGAAACGCCTTCCTTTTGAGAGGGCTTTGGCATCTATCATTGGCGGCTAGCTATTTCAAAGCCTTGTGACCAGTTTCTGAGCAGGAGAAGCTACTTCTGGAGTCTTGGCATGCATTCAAGCTTGATTTCATCAATTCCAGCTGTAGATCTGGCAATTTATTTATTTAAAATAATCTGGAGCCTTCTTGGTATGTTTATCATTCTTAATCTATCTGTTGGTGTTAAATAATATATTTTGTACTTTCCTTTTGAAGAAATAAGATCAAATTCATATTTTATGAGCAAAAATATGCTGCGGCCCTTCTCTTCTGTCTATTAAGATTTCTCTAAAAACTTAATAAAACATTTAAAGACTTAAAAAATTGAGGGTTTTGAGCTGAGAGCCAGCAGGGCTCATCACATACTGATTCACGCTCCCCCCTCTCAATATTTCATGTGTGCTCTTCAATTGGTATCAAAGTGGGGTTCCTCAGTTTGAAAGCTTAATCGCTTGGAGGTTGGTCTTGATAGCACACATGGGTTCTCATGAAGGTCTTGCTATGAATAGAGCTCCCTTATTTGATGGCTACAACTATGCATTCTCGAGTGTTAGAATGCGTACATATCTAATGTCTCTTGGTTTTGATGTTTGGAGAAGTGTAGTAACTAGTTATACAATTCCATCAACTCCTCTATGCTTTTGACAACAATGCGAAAGCTATGAGCGCTATCTTATGTGGTTTGTCAAAAACAAAATTTGTGAAGGTTATGCATTGTGATACTGCTCACGAGATTTGGGATAAACTTCAAAAAACATATGAAGGAGATGATAAGGTTAAGAAGGAAAAGCTTCAGACTCATAGAAGACATTTTGAGAGTCTCAAGATGCAGGAAGAGGAAAACATTGTTGCTTATTTTCTGCAAGTTGATGAAGTTGTCAACACTATCAAAGGCCTAGGAGAGAAGGTTGAGGAGTCTACGGTTCAAAAAATCTTAAGGTCTCTTCCTTTGCGTTTTGATGCAAAGGTTTCAGCTATTGAGGAGATGAAGGAGCTTGACAAGTTGACTGTAGATGAGCTTCATGGTATTCTTACAGCCTATGAGATAAGAACTACTCCTGATCTATCAGTCAAAAAGGAGGCAAAAAAAGGGAAAAGACAAGGAGTCTACTACCAATGATAGTTCAGACGAAGATTCAGATTCTAGTGAGGCACATTTCATGAGGAAGTTGAAGAAGGGATCAAGAAAGTATAAAGGTAAATTGCCTTTCAAATGCTTCAACTGTGGTAAGATAGGACACTTTGCATATTCTAAACTCACGGAAATCATATGATAAAATCCATCGATATGCTTTCCCATTTCTGGTCAAGAATGGGTAAAGGCTGCAATAAACCTGCAGGTAATGTATGCTTAGACATGTTCTGCTGACAAGTCATACACTCACTGACATACTGCAAAACACCACTCTTGAGATTCTTCCATGAGAATCTCTCCCAAATCTATCTATATGTTTTGAAGAATCCTCAATGTCCTGCTAGAGGGGTGTCATGTATAGCCCACATAACCTTACTCTTCATTTTAGACTTAAGTATCAGAAATATCCTATTCTTGTAATAAATCAAATCATCAATCACCTGATATCTATCATCCTATAGTTTCCCATCAATGAGATCGCACGCAAAAGTATTCTTAGAATACTCAAACAACACTTGAGATTTCCAATCAGTTGAAATCTCAGATAAGGAGCAAAGTGTTGGTCTCCTAGATAAGGCATCAGCTACCACATTCTTTTTACCCTTAGCATATTCAATATCAAAGTCGTAAGCCTGAATTTTGCTTACCTACTTCTGCTGACACTCATTCAAATCCTTCTGCTCGAGGAAGTATCTCAAATTGTTGTGGTCTATTTTAACCACGAATTTCCCACTGACATGGTATTTCCTGAACTTTTCCAAAGCGTGCATGATGGCAAGCATTTCTTTGTCATAAATGGAGTATAGCCGCTCTACATCTCTCAACTTCCGACTCTCGTAGGCTATGGGATGCTTGTTTTGCATGAGTACTGCACCTATCCCTTCGCCTAATGTGTCACACTCCAATACAAATGGTTGAGAGAAATCCGGAAGAGCCAATACCGGACAAGAGCTCATCACCTGTTTGAGCTTGTCAAATGTAGCTTATGCCTCATCCAACCATCTGAAGGCTCCCTTTTCTGTGAGGTCTATAAGGGATGCAGCCAACCAAGAAAAGCCCTTGACAAACCTTCTATAATAACTGCATAATCCAAGGAAACCCTGCAGATTAGAAATGTTCCTTGAAGGTGCCCAATCCAAAATTGCCTATATTTTTTCTTGATGGACCTTCACCCTTCCTACACCAATTACATGCCCCAAATATAATATCTTTGTCATTCCAAATTCACATTTAGATGCTTTTGCAAACAATGACTGAGTCTCCATAATGCCTAACACCTCATCAATATGTCGAAGGTGTTCCTCCCAAGTCTTACTATATATTAGAATATCATCAAAAAATACCAATACTGATTTACGCAACTGTTTTCTAAAAACATGATTCACAAATGACTAAAAGGTTGCAGGTGCATTTATAAGACCAAAAGGCATTACCAAGAATTTGTAGTGTTTGTAGTGGCATTTGAATGCAGTTTTGTGTACATCCTCATCACATACCCGAATCTGGTGGTATCCCAAACGTAAATCAATTTTAGAAAAATAAACTGCCCCATGCAGTTCGTCCAACAACTCATCTATTCTCAGTATGGGATACTTGTTCTTAATTGTTTATTTGTTCAACGCACGGTAATCGATACACATTCTCATCATGCCATCTTTTTTCTTCACAAGCACCATTAATGAAGCAAACGGACTGGAGTTTGGCTTGATGTGCCCCGTATCTAACAATTCCTTAATTGTTTTCTCTATTTCATCTTTAAAGCGCTTCGAATGTCGGTATGGAGTGGTAATCATAGGCTTGGCACCCTCTTCCAATTCTATCACATGCTCAAATCCACAATCCAGTGGTCTACCAAAAGGAAGGTCTCCAAACACCATGCTATGCTTGTCTAATATGGTCTGCACATCCACTGGATAAATTTTATCTTTCACAGTAGAAGATTTAGAAGATACAAAACATTTAGCTACCCAAGCAATCTCCCCGTGTCTAAACAAAGCCTCCATACACTCCGCTGAAACTATCTTAGGAGCACCATCTGATAATGCCCTCAACAAAATATTCTTACCACCTGATGTAAACTCTAGCTCCATCTTTTGAAAATCCTGACTATATTTTCCCCAAGAGTGTAGCCACTGAACTCCCAACACTATATCAATGTCTCCTATTCCAACCTTATAGAAATCGTTTGTGACTGTATAATCTCCCATCTAAATGCTCAATTGTGGGACGTTTGTCATGCATCCCATTTTAAAACCATCTGCTACTCTGACACTGAAACCAGAAAAGTCCTCCACCTGTAACCTCCTCTTGGCTACATAACCCTCATCAATAAAATTGTGTGTGGCTCTGTTGTCAATCAAGCAAGTCAACCGTTGTCCACTAATAACTCCCCATACTCGAAAAGGGTGATACTTAGACACACCCAATAATGTGGCAATAGCACCTTGAGTTTCATCTCCTGTGGAATTGTTATGCTCTATATGTTGCTCATGTTCACTTTCTGAACTAGTGTCAACTATCTCCTCCTCCATATCAGAAGTGACCTCAATATGATGTGCCTTGCCTTTCCCAAGGCATTGATGACCACGCTCCCACAGCTCCTTGCAAGTGAAAAATAGTTTCTTCCTACACAATTTATTCCTACTCTCAAAATCTAGCTTAGGAGGATTTGGTTTGGGCTGATTAAAAGTTCTAGCGAATGGCTTGTTGTTCTTGAAACTCTTTTTTGGAAACTGTGGACTAGAATGTGAAGTTTCAAGGTCTAGTGCCATCTAAATAGCATCCTGCAAAGTCCTTGGCTTAAAAGCCTTCACCAACCCCCTCAAATTGTGATGCAATCCCTTAGTGAATAACATTACCACTCTCCTCTCAGATATATCAGGAACCATGATGCCACTTGAAATTCGTTGATGTATCTATCAACGTCTCCATGTTGTCTAATCAAAGCCAACTCCCTAAAATAAGCATCCTCATCTTTCCTATCAAAACGAGCAATTAATTAATTTGCTGCTAAATTCTCCATAAGACTAGATTAGAGCGTGATTCTGCGTCACCAATGCATGATGCCACCAATTATACACTGCACCCTCTAGATGTAATGTTGCAAATTTAATTGCTTCTATCTCTAGCATTGGTTTTAAATTCAGGAAAGTATCCAACTTGTGAATCCATGAACGGGTTGTAGTTTTTCCACTCCCATCAAAGGTAGGAAGTGATAATTTACTCAAAGCATGTTTGTATTCTCTATGAGGGCCACGAGGTTTGTGTACATGTTGTGCTCTCCTCCTATCCTTAAGCTGATTCATATATTGATTCAACGTAGTCTCTTGCCTAATAGCATGACGAAGAGTGTGATATTCCACATAAACTTCCATCATCTCATCAGTCAAAGGTGGCTTTGCCTCTGGTTCTACCACCTCCTCCTCATTCCTAGGAATGAATATAGGCTGGAAAGGTCTACTTGTTCCTCCTGAATCGGTTCCCTTGTGTATGTTGTCTCCAACATTACTTCCATCCCCTGAATTTTGACTCACTCTCAACATGTTCATCTCCTGAGACATTTGTCCAATAGCAGTAATCAATTGTTGGGATTGCATAAATTGTTGCATCATTTATTGTTGACCACGTGCCAGATCGTTCAGAAAATTCTAAACGCTATCATTCTCTCTCCTGTTACCTTTGTTTTGAGAAGCCTCATGGTCTGAATCCTCCATTCCTTCAATTTCCGGTGGGACACCAGGAAATTGTTGGGCAACTAATATTGCAGAAAAAGTATCCTCTTCAGGATAAGGATCGGCAATCTGGAATTGCCTCCGTCTCTGCTCTCTTTCAAAATATCTCCTAGCCCTATCACTGGTGTTTGTGAACCCTTAGGTTGGCAGGAGTTTAGGCTATGATACCACTGTGATGACCACTTCCCAAATATGCAATAACAATTTAATTTGCTTTGTTGTTCCAATGGTATCTTCTGATATTTAAGTGGTACTTTGTGCTAGTTTGGGAATATTGACTCAAACGGTTTATAGAAGTTTGCACGGAGAATAATGTTGTATACCAGTGTAGCACAAAGAATAATGTTGTATACCAGTGAAGTGGATTAACTAGGCAAATTATTTCAATTGATTCCAAAGCTCAAAATGAAACTAAACATGATTCAGAATAGAATAACCATTTCCAAAAATTACAATGAATATTGATAAAGATGCAACTTCTAAACATTGAACATTTGATCACAAGGGCGAAATATACGGCTTTAGAACATTAATAACATTCATTCGTTACAGAAGCAAGTTAACACAACAAATTCACGGGATATCTAGACATAGGCTTCAAGACATATTCATCCGACTTAGAAGTACGTAACACATTCAATGCAAATGCAGGAAAATATTAATCATAGCATTGAACATACCCGACTAATACTTGTTCAATCATTGGTAAATTTGTTGGTAATGGTCTAATCACTCATCATATGCGTCCTTCACTAACGCTACATATCGGATCACATATGCCCAATATAAAATCATGCGTCTCTACTGTATCATTCTCTTCATAGAAAATATATAACTCCTATATCCAATCCCGATATCGGGTCTTTCCTCATATGCAGTGGAGATATAAGCTGTATCCATAATAAACATTGTCCATGCCAAAGTCTTTGTGAATAGTCATTGGTGTAATTGCCTCCTTCAACAAGTCGATATGCTGAGTCTCAAATTATTTGTAAAGGTGTCCCGTCAATTATCAAGCCACCATAATGAAACATTGCAAATCTTATTCACATCACCATGCTGGGTTGTCATTCAACATGGTTCCCTTCCTTGAGAGTTTTCGTTCTCAAGCCTTCCAATTACAGAACAGTCCATATTCAAATTCCCATGATGATCTTTAGACCCCCAATCGCTCAATATAATCCGCCAGCTTTCGGTTTCACAAATTGAATTATTATTAAGGCTTAAGGCTTTATTAAGTATATATTATTTAGTAATATAATTAATTAATTAAATAATTAATAAGCCTTAAGAGAAAAGAAAGATATTTAATTAATTATATCTGATGTCGTTTAGGCTTTAGACGAGGACATCACAAAGTGCTAAAAATAACAGTTACTGCCCACCAAAGATCTCAGAAAACCCAAACAAACCCAGAAAACACTCTAGCAACCCTCTACAATTACCCCCTGAAAGCGATGGCAAGAAACCTCCAAGAAACTTGGAATCCCCTGAACTCCTCCGTTTAACCTATGAGACTCTAAAAATAGGCTAACGATCACTGGAAAGCTTAGGACTAAAAAGGGAACATTACATAAATGGACAAAGATTGAGGGATAAAGTGGAATTAAATAATGGAGGAAAAGGTGGAGGGGATTGGAGGATTTGGGGATAAGGCTAGAATTAATTAAATAAATATAAAATTTATTTAATTAAAACTGATGGATAAATTAATTACATAGATAAAAGTTATTTATTTAATTAATGACTTAGGATAGGCTAAAATTGGGTGTGGTTGGGTAAGGTTAGATTTTAGGTGTCTACAGTAGCAATAATAAAGCATATCGGTTGGTTGATATTGAAATAATAAAATATGCTTAAGTCATGAATTGGTGGTTGATGAAAGTGCAAATCAAATCTAAAAGTTGTAGGAAATAAAGATAAATTGATTGGAAAATCAGATATGATATATGGAAAACATGAGCCTGTAGGGGAGGATAATTTTGAGAATGATTCTCATGAAACTCCCACATAAAAATCTGCTGCAAATACCTCAAATCAGCAAGACAATAACACCAGTTAATAAAAAATGCCATAGGATAGACCAAAATGGTGGTATAACAATATTGGTGATGTTCATTTAGATGAGATCAGTAATATGAGGCCACAAGGAAAACCAAAAGAGGTAAAACATCTGATACAATGATTTATACTTTGATGGCTAACCTTCAACACTCATCTGAACCTAAGGTATATGAAAAATCCATAGGTAGACTGGAATAGCAAGTGTCTCTAGAAGTTGAATATGAAATTTTGATAAAGAACTAAGCATGGGTCCTAACAGAGCTCACCCATTGGGAAGAAACCCATTGGCTGCAAGTGGTATACAAAGTCAAGTATAGAGCAGATGGAACACTTGACAATATAAAGCTATAATGGTCCCAAAAGGCTTTGCATATAGGAAAGGGAATGACCATGAGGAGACATTTTCTACTAAAAAAATAAGAACAAAATGATTGGTTCTATCCATGGCAACACATTTTAGCTGAAAACTATATCAAATTAACGTGAAGAGTGCCTTCCTCAATCAAGATTTCAAGGAAAAAGTCTGCATATACCAATCTGTTGTACCCCAAAAATTAAAAATTTTGTTACACTTAGACATTTTGAATAGATGAGTAAAAGTCTTGTTAAATCAGTCAAAAAGGTCAAGATTTGGGTGTGCACGTCTTGCATGAGGGGTTAAAACACAAAATTTTCAAATTCTGGCAATCTGGGTCTGCTCAGAGCAGCTTAATCCACAAAACCCAGATCTTAGTTTTTCATCCCTAAATTTTAGGAAAACTGCTATTTTTTAAAAATTTCTAAAATTAGTAACGTTTTCTGGGTTTTTCTGGGTTTCTTTGGAAATGGATACTGGCAAAACTTTCTAAAAATAGAAAGTTGGTCCGTCAAGGTCCAAACTGATTTTGATTGGCTCAAATTACGTCCATATCAGGTTGGTGCAGTCAGAATCTCAAAATAATCAATTTTGCCCTACTGGGTCTATTCTGCTTTTTCAGAAGCATATCAGGAGCTCCGAGGTCATCAATGGAGGTCAATCGACTGCCAGGTGTCAAATTCGACATTCAAAGCATTCGACAGAAGATGAGTTGGTGAGCAGTCACGAAAAACGGAGAAGATTGAAAAAAGAAGAAAATTTTCTAACACTGGTGACTATGGACGCCCCTGGTGAAGAAGGGCGCCCATCTTTTTAGGGCATCAGAAGATGAAATTAGGGTTTATGCCTCCAGTCAAAATTGCTCGGTTCTCTGTCTGCTTCGCAACGGATCCAACGGTGCAGTCAACGGATCGTCCAGTCAACCAGAATTCAGCGCTGAATAGGGAAGATCCGCACAGAGGTCAGAACGAGGAAAGTTGAAAATTATCAAAAATTGACTAAGTGTTAGTAAAGTGGGCGCCCCTGGTGAAGAAGGGTGCCCAAGTTTTCAGGGGCCCTATCAGATGAATCTGGAGTCGAAGCTCTAACGTGACCTCTTCACGATTGATCCAGCTTTCCAATGAGATATCCTGTACGTCGATCAGAGTCCGCAGTCGCAAGATCCGAAGCGCCAAACGGAGGGTCCGACAAGAGCTAAGTTTCAAAGTTCAGATGCAAACAAGAAAAGTTTTTAAAAAAATCTAACTCTAGGTGAAATGGGCGACCCAAGTCAAGAAGGGCGCCCAAGCTTTTGAGGGGTCAAATTCCACTTTTCGACAAAATCTTTCCCAGAAGACCCCTCTCAAAATCTCGATAGCTTCGCGATGAGCACAACCATCAGTCGATCCAACGCCCGAAGCTCCAAATTCGATGAGATCGTCTGTAGAAGAGAAGCTAATGAAGAAATTGAAGATCAAAAAAATAAACTAACACTGGAAGAAGTGGGCGCCCCAGGTGAAGAAGGGCGCCCAAATTTTCATGCCTTAGAGAAATTTTTGAGATTTTCAAAAAAAGTTTCAAAATTGCCAAGTGAAAGAGGCGTCCAAGTTCAATGAAGCTGAGGTTTAGGGTTTTGAAAAATAAAAGCAAAAGAAAGCAAAGCAAAAACAAAACCCTAAGTGTATTTAACACCTCTCTTTCATGTTATTTTCATTATTTTTGCAGGTAGCATCTAGAGGAGAAAGTTGGAGCAGCAAGTTTGAAGAATTTTTGTGATTCAAGAATCCATAGTTGCTGGTTTTACATCAGATTTTTCAAATCAGCAATCATAAACCCTTGCTTTTCAAGCTTTTTCATCCAGAAGATCGAATTTTTCAAGCAAAAGGCCAAGGCATTCCATTTTCCAATCATCTGGGTCTTTTTACCTCAATCTTCTGAAGAATTTTTCAAGAACTTCATCAAGTTGCAGCAAGTGCTTTTATTTTGTATGTCAATAAAAACCTCAGTGCATTCAAATTTCAACCATCTGGGTCCTTTCCAAACAATCTTCTGAAGAAAACCCATATCACAGCTTTTTTCAAGAAAGTTTCAAAACCTAGGGTTGGCTGCTTTTTCGATCAACCGTCAGGGTTTTGCAAATCCAATCAACTGGGTCCATTTTCTAATCATATTACGGAAACCGAAACCCGGGTGCCAACTTTTAGTGAAAAATTGAAAGTGGGAGTTTCTTCCTTTTTCAGTCAAAATTCAAGATTTTCAAAAACAGACGATTTGGGTTGTCTTGCAAGGAAATTCTAAGCAAAACCCATATCTCAGATAAATTCCCAAAAAAATTGTTCGTTTGAAGATGAAAAACCAGCATTCTAAAAATAGAAAGTTGCTCAAAACTTGTCTGATCATAGGCGAGTTTACAGTCATTCTTCAAGGTTTTCAATATGGAGTACACTCCCCTCGAATTTAAGACCAAATCAGCACTATGTCAAAACTTCATCATCTCAGCTGAAGAACACGAGGAGGTGTGATATGAGAAAAAGGAAAGGTATCAAAAAAGAGTTGTGCAATACTCTTCTGTTGGAAATCAAGAGAAGAGTCAGAAGCATAAAGTTGCAGAGCCGCCAAGTTATCAATTAGTGAGTCATCTTTTCGGGCAGCGATGTTTGTCAAGAATAGAACTCATAAAGCAACTGAAGACTAAGTTTGATCACAGAAGGCGAGGAGATCTTGGAGAATCAGAATATTGCCTTAGATAATATCAATACACTTGACCAGGACACAGTTTCCTGCTTTTTAGCGGATATGATTGAGCTTTAAAGCGGCTTTCATCTAGAAGCTTTCTTTCCGCTTTCTTTCTATTCTTGGAACGATTCTTATCCATTCTTTGAGAAGAGAAAGAAGATAAATGTAATAGTTGGCATTTCCCGCTTTTTCTGCTTTCTTAGGTGTTAGTTGTTATCTTCTTTCTAGATTTAGTAATAAAGCTTACTTGCTGAGCAAGCCCTAGATTGTGAAAGCAAGGAGATTTTAGGGTTCCCTACTCTTCTGCGTCTCTATAAATAAGAGCCTTTGTTCATTTAGTTTCTTTAACCATGCTAGTGAGAACAAAACGCTGAGCCTATTGTGCCTTCTATTTGTTACTCAAGTATTGTTCAATTGTGTTGTGATAAGCAAATTGTTGAGCCTCTTTAGCCAACAAGGAGTTAGTGTGATTGCTGTTTCTAGTGTGTAAGAACAAGATTGCAAGCCTCCTTAGCTGCAATTTCTTGTTCCAGGCATGTTAGAAGTGAGTTATGTTCCAGATATTTGAGTAATAAAATCATGAGCCTCCTTTGCCTTGATCCAAAATCTCATATTTCCGTTATTTATGTTATGCTTTTATGATCTTGATTTCAACTTACAGTGAAGTGTGTAGGTGTTTGTTGAGAGAGAGGTTATTAAAGTATTTTGTCAGAAAATCTACCTTTGTTCATTTCTAGTTTCTCTTGCTCTGCTATTACTTGAGAAGTTAGAAACGTCTCTAGTTTAAGTTAGTCGTAGTTGAAGTTCTCAAAATAGAAAATCTCAGCTGCGGCATTTGTGTTTTATTAAACCTTGTGCTCTAAGCTAATCAAAAAGATAGGCAGCTTAGTTCTTAGTTTACTTTCTTTCAACACCATCAGCAAGAGGGAGCTTCCCCTCCTAATTTGAAGAGCAGTTTATCTGTGCACAGCTGTCCGTTTCAAATACGCATTCCAGAGGTGCGAATTTAAACGCCAACACAATCATAGGGATTTTAGCTTCTAAGACAGGAACATCTAGCTTGTAGATTGAAGAAAACTGTCTATGGTTTGAAACAAGCTTCTCGACCTTTATACATTATCTAGTTAAATAAGGTTTCAAAAGAAGTCCTTTGGATACCAACCTATACATC
>VDFB02380260.1:0-14998 GCA_007258455.2 Sequoia sempervirens | reverse complement strand
TAACCAAGATCTTCGATTCACAGGTATTTCCCTAGTTTATTATGTTGTTTGCTTTGGAAAAGAATTTTCTTTATTATTAAATTCTTGTATTTTCTTTGAACTCTTTCAGTAAAACTTTCTGTTATTGTGTGAATTCAAGAAAACAAGAATATATATATATATAAATAAATAAATCTTGGTTATTTGAAAGAAAAAGTTTCTGAAGGATTTTCTGGAAAAGTATTTATTTTAGATCATTTGAGGATTTTAATATGGAAATTGTGCAGTAATTATTTCTGTGAAATGTTATTTTTCCCAGCTTCCTGTAGCAAATTTTTTTGCAGTATTACATCCTCTATTTGATATATTTTGATTTTTACAAAAAATTACTTATTTATATATTTATATTAATCTATGTATATGTATATTTTATGGAAATACAAATATACATAAATCAATGTAAATACATATATTAATATTTTGATTAATTTTTTTTCTAAATCGACGAACTTCCGTACGCCGTTTTCGCGAATTTTATTTACGAAAATTAGGATTAAATCCGAAAGGGCAAACGAAATTAAATCCACAGTTTTTATTTTGTTAAAAAAAAAAATGTATGGAATTCTGGGGAGGGCCGAAACCCTCCCCATAACCCACAGGGGTGGGCGCAGCTGCCAAGGCTACGCACAGCAGCCAGTGGCTGCTGGGTACAGCCTTGGCAGGGCTTCGACCTCCCACAGGGAGGCCCGTGGGAGCTGTGGGAGCCCTGTTTAACACTGTTGAAAATTAAAACAAAGTTTAGAATTAAAAACGCGAATTTCATTTGTTGTTTATTATATTCAATTTTATATAAATATATAAAATGCGAATAAGTTTATATGTCATATATTAATTCGATTATGAATTTTGATATTTATAGATATTTAGTATATATATATAAAATTAAAATATATTTATTATTTGTTTTTATTTAGAAATATTATTATGTTTAAATGATATGTTTAAAAGAATTAAAACTATTAAATATCTTGATTTAGATATTTTGAATGATTTAGATAATTGTTATAGAATAAATTGGTATTTGGAGTTATAAAAATTTATAGATATGAAATTGGGCATATTGTAGATTTGATATTAGTAATGCATAGAAATGGATCAAATCTTAGAAGATTAATTTTTCAACTTAATGAATGATTGGATTTAGTAGATCCAAATAGTAGATGTCTATTTTTCTTGATTTGTTTTTATAAGTATTTTCTTTTGGGGAAAATTGGGAAAACCTTTGTTGTGTAAGCCTTCCAGAATAAATTGTGTAAAAGGGTGTTTAATTGTGCAAATGTATTTCTTAAATTGACTTGGGTTGTGCAAGAGTTAAACATGGTGTCTGTTACTGTTATGGTTTATTTGTTATTGTGAGATGTAATTTGTGCACTTGGTAAACCCTAGTCATGAAAACTTAGAAACCCTTGTTATGTTTAGGGGAGTGGCTATTTGTAAGGGCCGACACACAAAGTGGTGTCAGGGTATCTTACAAGTAGTTAGTAACTCAGTGATAACTAAATTACACAATAGTTAGAATAGAACACTTAATAAGATGCTTATGCCTCTCTTATGACTCTTGAGCTACTTTAATCATGAGTATAAGATGAGAAGGTCTGGAATGGAAAATCGGTGTCTTGTTCCTTTAAAATACATTCGATTCCGCAACAGTATGCAATAGGGGCCGGGTTTCGTAAGAGGTTACTAGGGTAACCCAAGGATTGGGGGCTGGAACCTAGGAAGAAACACCAGGGTAACCTTTGCAACGTTGTGATGACACTCAACCTAGAATAACAGTTAACCTTGTATTAGTAATTCATTCAATTGTCAAAATCTGGAAGCAATGTAACCAATAGATTGTTTGTACTAGTGTCTAGGGTTAGTAGGTTAGGTCTAGGTAACCTTATTACTATCTCCTAGCATGGGGGGTGGACCTACGGGTACCACATGGTTGGGTGGAACGTGCACCTTACTCCGTTGGGTCCCTAGTTTGATCTTGGCATCGAGAGCTTCATGGATGGAGAGCTCGCGTTTGGATACTTATGTTTATTTCAACATTGTATATTGTAAAATTTGTATTGTTAAAACATCCCTCAATGTTGTGAGGTGATCATTTGTAAAATGTAACTATTATTTGAACTACCTCATCAGATGGATGAGTATTGTATAATTATCAAATGCAATGTATGGAAAAACATGTTGTACTTTATGTTATTATGAATGGTAATCAAATGAAATGCAATGTTTATTTTTAAATGTTTTATGTTATGAGTTAACTTGTGCAATGCGAAATACTTAAGGCACTTATGGAAAACTCAAAGTAGTGTAACATCGCTTAACCTAATGAATGTATGCAACTAATTAACTTAATATTAATAATAAAAAAAAAAAATTATTACACTTTATTACACTATTGCAACATTCTTGTGCTATTAAGATCTGGCATTATAGTTTCGAAAACTTTTTGAATCAAAATTTGATGCTTGCCCTTCAATTTCCAAATGCTTTTAAAGCAGAAGTTTTCTTCAGCTTTGTCTTGTCATGTTCTTACAAAGAATTTATTCGAATTGTTATCATTTCTTTATTCGCACTTGAGTAATCCTTTTTTTGTCTTGTTAATCGGTGGGTTGTAGGCAAGAAGCGTAATTAGTTTAGGTTGCATATTTTATTCAATGGTCTATGAATCTTTATGCAAAATACTGTTGAGCTAGATGTCTTAAGGTGATTTGTGAAAGCTAATGTTTTCAAGAGGTACTGTTGTGAGTTAAGTTCTATCAGAATCCTTTAATATCTAGTTGATCATCATTAGCGGTAGGTTCATTTTTGGTTTCCCTTCTCCCCTTTTCCTTAGAAAGTTCATATTTTAGGTGATTAGCTAAAGGGAACCAACCCACTTTGGAGATTCGCTCCCACTAATTTATTGAGCCACAAATCAGGGAGCATTTCCATGTTGCAATAGGATAGCCAAGCCTAGCTTGATTGAGGGTGCAATCCTGATTGCCACCAGTTGATCCATTGAAGATTGCTCTTCATTTTATGCTCTGATTGCTCATCAATATTTCCAAATGCAAATCGAGAGTTGCATAGGAAAAAAAAAAAATTTTAGCATTAGGAAGGAAAAATCATCAAGCTGCTATGCACCTTGTCATACATAGAATTTTATAAGCCCTACAATACTTTTACTCATATTCATATAAAAATTAGAAAATTGCATAACCTGTGTAGCATTAGGAAGGAATAATTCTCAAGCCAAGCATATTAACCCTCACACTACCCTTTGTATTTAGATTTTTCTCTTATAAAAATTACTTACTCATTCAAATGGAGTTACAAAATTATGGCTTGAGAAATTTGGCGACCTTAAATAACACTACTTTGAGCATCTTATACAACAAGATATGGTCACAAGGTTTCCTAGAGTTAGACTCTCTAAGGGTCTTTGTTAGTGTTTTACCCTTGGGAAGCATCTTGAAGAGAAATTTGACAAAAGAAAAGCATGGAGGGCTATACAAGATTTGGAGTTTGTTCACTATGATTTATCATGTTCATTTACCTATCATCTTCCACTAAGAATAGATATGTTCTCACTTTCATAGATGACTTCTCTAGGTACACATGGGTCTACTTCTTTTAGAAAAAAAATTGAACTCTTCAACAATTTTCAATAACTCAAGGCTCTTGTTGAAAAATAATAAGGGAAATTCATCAAGGTTATTTGGACATATAATGGGGATGAGTATGTCAATAATAGGTTTGAGAAATTTTGTACTTTACAGGGGATAGAATTGCAACACACAATTCCTTATACTCCCCAACAAAATGATGTTGCAAAATATAATAATAGATCCTTTAAAAGATGGCTAACTATATGATACACTCCAAGGGCCTTACACCATAGTATTGGGAAAAAGCAATCAAATATGCTTTTTACATTCAAAACATGGTTCCTCACAAATCCTTGAAGGGAATCACTCCCTTTGAAGCTTGGACAGGTAGGAAACCATCAATTAAACACTTTAGTGTCTTTGGATCTCTAGCTATGGCACGTATATTGACATAAAATTGTAAGGGAATGGAACCATAGTCCAAACCTTACATATTTTTAGGATATCCAAATGGTTTGAAAGGTTATATCCTACTCCACACTAACACACATGAGTTGTTCATTGAGAGGAGTGTTGAGCTTTAGGAGGATCCTAATGGATGTACACTTGATATTTCTCCTTTTATTGAGGACTCACTTGGTTTTGATGATTCAATTATTACGACTCATATCATCCATAGTATATTCCTAAGGTATAGTCTTCTTCTTTCTCTAGTTTTGGCAGTGAGGTTAGTGATGGGGAGTCAAATTTTTTATCTACTTCTACACATGCTTTGGAGGATGATGCTATAGCACTTGACTCACCCACTTCTTGACCTCTTTGGGCTATAAATACACTTCAAAGTGTAGGTAATTGTGTAGGGAATCCAATATATGGAAGATGTACAAGGTCAAACTTAATTAGAGTGGGCTACATGCTTACTTTGCCTTAGTCTTTGATCCACAAACATTTAGAGAGGAATTTGGCATTATTGAGTGGGATAGTGCTATGCATGAGTAATATAGTCCCTTAATGAGAAATCACACTTGGTATTTGAAATCACTTCCTAAGGGAAGGAAAGTGGCTTGATGTAGGTGGATATATCATACCAAGTTTTTTGTAGATGGGTTAGTTGATAAGTACAAGATAAGTCTGGTTGCTAAGGGTTTTTTACAGGTTGTTGGAATTGAATACATAAAGACATTTACACCCTATTCCCAAGATGACTTCTATCCAACTCACACTTTATATTTTCACAACACATGGACCGGATGTGCATCAGGTGAATTTGAAGAGTGTTTTTTTTCACATAGGCCTTGAAGAGCATATCTACATGGAACAACCACTAGGGTTTGTTTAAGGATCATCCTTAGTTTTTTAGACTTTGGAAATTCCTCTATGGTTTCAAACAAACCCCTCAATATTGGTAAGCCAAGATAGAGTCCTTCCTCCTAGCTTCATTTTTCACTCAACGTCATTTAGATCCTAATCTGTATATCTTATGACATGATGGTTCATTGTTGATACTAATACTTTATGTTGATGATATTTTGATCACTATGATCTCTTCATCTAGTATTGTAGTAGTGAATTCAAATTTGTAGGACATATTTGATATGACAAACTTAGGTTTATTGAATTACTTCCTTAGTATTGATATTTCATAATTTAGCTCAAGGATAAATCTTGCATAGCCCAAGTACACTCTTGATCTTCTTGATTAGTTTCACATGGATAATTATAAGCCATGTCTGACTCCATTTTTATCTTGATTTAAGCTTGAGGATGAATAAACCACACCATTGGTTGATGCTACCTTGTATCGATAACTTGTTGGAAATCTCATCCATTCAACTCATACTAGGTCAAACATTTCATATATTGTAGGCATGGTTTTGATATTTAGTAAATAATCATGAGTTACACTAGAAAGAAGTTAAGAGGATCCTTCACTACCTTCAAGGTACTCTTAGATATGGGATTCACTACATATTTGATACAAAGGTTGACTTGGTTAGAGTTTACAATTTCTCACTAGGTTATGGTCCTATTAATTGGTATAAAAAAAATAAAAAATAAAAAATTAGTGCTTTATCATCTACAAAGGAAAAGTACAGGGGAGCTATTAACACAACTTCTGAGGCTCTTTGCCTTTAGGTCATTCTCACTAAGTTTTACATTTCATTCAAGCAACCCATAACTATCTGTTATGACAACTAGAACACCATTGAGATATGCAAGACTTCAATCCAACATCAATAGACCAAGCACATAGAGATTCATATGCATTACGTTTGAGAGCAAGTCTTTAGAGTAGGTTGCTGACATTTTCACCTACCTTTTATTGAGAGAAATTTTAAGTCATCTACAAGCTCTTCTTGGGGTGTGGTCTACTTCAGAAGCATCATCATCTTTGGGGGGGACATTTTAGTACTCTTCATCTTCTTTTGTCTCTTTTGGGGAGGATTTTTTCTCATTGGGTCTTCTCTCTTTCTTCGCTTTATGAGAGATTGCATTATACTTTGGTGTCTCATTAAGCCTAGTTGTTGGGACTCAGTTTCATAAGGGGTGTGTTAGTGTAGAATATTTATATGCATGTTCTTCACATGGATTACTCCTATATTTGGAATTATCTTTCTGAGATGTATTTTTTCACTTGGAGTTGCATGGAGTTCACATGCTACTAGATTTAGATTAATGGAGTTACATGCTTATTCTTAGGCTCCTTCATCACTATTCTAGATGGTAATTGTTTTTTCTTTGCACTATATAGGTACATCTTATTGTGAGTTAACCTATCTAACTAAATTACATTCAATATTGTTCATAGTACATACTCTCATTTTTATTCTTGTATGAGTGTTTGATTGTTTATCTATCTTTGCTCAACCAGTACCAACATTTTTCTAGTAGATTTTAGTTCTCACAATTATTAGTATAGATATTTTATTTTTCAATATTTGTTTTAATTTTATTTATTTGTAAATTATTTTATTTTAACTAAATAATATTTTATTTGCAATAAATACACATAAATAAATAAATATAGCTTTATTTAAGAGCTATTTAATGACATTGAGAGGTGTTATATAGTGACATAAAAGTGCCTCATGTCATGAGTGTATTTAAATATTTTTTTAAATACATGGTTGACATACTATTAAAAAGCTAACACAACTAATAAATTCAAAAAATAATTACAAGAAACAATAATAAATATTTTAAAAATAATATAACTAAGAACATTAAAGTATAGCCAATATAGTGAAAAATAATAATACAAATATGATATATAACTACACAAAATCTAAAAATATAAGAGATGGAATCAACTTTTAAAAAAGGAGGGATGAAGACGAGAACAAAATAACTTGAAATTTTTTTTTTGGAGAAACAATAAAGGAATAGAAAAGATAAGTGCATTTGTCTTTTCAAAAATCTATAAAAAATAATTATATCTTTATAATAACAAAAATATATTAGGTTTTCAACTTATTATAAATGTATGTTAGGCTTTCATATTTTAAGCATTATAGATTTATTAAAAAATATATATATTTAAAACTATGCATCATTTTCTTTTCTATTATTTCATTTATATTTTGTATTGATTATGCATCTATGATTTTGGTTGTCCATATCCATTGACAACATGAATTTCAATTTTCCAATATATAATTGTATCATAAACACTTAAGGGCAACACAAAGAATTTAGATTTGTTACAAGAAATGTATCTATAATTGAGTAGTATACCTCATCCATCTTTGTCAACCCTTTCCAATGTTACCACAATGAGAATCATGCTTCCTCATCAAATACCTTTGATAACACCCCTTCCAACAACAAAACCCTTATACCTTATCCACCCTAGAATTGCAAGTATATTTCTGATATTGATAGAGAACATTTAGCACGACAAAGAAGGTCTTCAAGTATCTTAGAGATACATAAAAGTGTTTGATTTACTACTAGGAAGGAAAAAATTTATGTGTGACATTGAATGTGGAGGGATTTGTGGATTTTGATTGGGTTGGTGATGTGGCTAGTAGGAGGTCTACTAGTGAGTATATGTTTATCTTATTTAATGTGCAATTAGTTGGATGTACAGATGACATATTTTGGTTTATATTTTGATGATATAAATAGAGTACATGATATCTACTCATGCCTATAAGAAAGCAATATGGCTTTGGAGATTATGTTTTAAACATTAGGCTAGAGTAGGAACAATTGGGTAATCTCAAAATACTGAGTCCCACTTTTGGGACAATGAAGTTTTCGGGGGAGGAGGGTCATTTTAAGAGAACACACTCGAGTGAAGAAATATCTTTGCTTGAAGGTCTATGAGAGAAAATGCTACCCTTCAAGCAAACATATGCTCCATAAAAATATGTTTTTACACAAAGATCTTTGATTGAAGGGACCTTTGAGTGAAGGTTTCACCTTCAATGAAGGGGTTGAGTATGATAGTTTGGTTTCTGCTTCAAAAATTCCTTAGAAAATCTAGTTTCAAACCTCAGGTTGGACCTTCAATTGTAGTTAACTTGATAAGATATTTTACAACATCGTAGCCCTCGAAACAAGATTTCTAACAAGTATAGTTTTGATATGTTTTCATTTTATCATGTAATTCAAGTTTTAATTTTTACTAAACATAGGTTTTTCACTAGTTTGAATCAATGTTTCTTTGATGGAGCAAAGCGGAAACGGGCGCACAAGTGCAGGTTCAAATTTTGAAGGAGACAATGAGGGTGAGAGAGCTACCTCTTCTTCTGGTGAAGGACATTCTGCGGTAGTAAAGTCTTGCTTGTGAATGCAGGTTGCTCCTTTTGGCTTTAATGCGGAAGGCTTTCTATGCTTGTTAGGCCTATTTTTGAGAAAGCATAGCTTTGAAGGCATAGTTGGGAGTAAGCTCTTCATGGTTGTTGTAATCTAAGAGATTGGTTTCATGACTGCTCATGAAGATTGTGTGTGGCCGCCGATTGGATTTTTGTTTAGGGGAGCTTTTTGTTTTGGCGGATGTTCTGGGATGTTGTTGGAGTCTCTTGAGGTTTTCCTTTTAATGTGGGTAACTTCTTGTTCAATGATTGGATGCCCTCCATCATCTATCTTCTTTCTTTGGTTTTTTTGGTGAGATTCGGCTTTGGTCAGAAGTTTTGCTGGTTTGGTTGAACAGATCACTCTATTTCTTCTTTTGGCCTCTTTTGGTACGTATTCCAAGCGTCTCAAGAAGACCCAGAGTTTTTCTGTGTTATTGGAAGTTTTTTCTTCTATAAGCTTGATTTAGTGCCTGTTGTTGATCCCTTAGTGGTTATTGAATCCTTTGGGGATGATGGGATTTTTTTTTTTCTAGCTTCTCTGCTGGTGAATGGTGGAGACGATTCTTCTAGTTTCCTTATTAATGTTCTCTAAGGGGGAGTTTTATGCCCTTTACCTTGATAATGGGTTGTTGACTGGGAATATTTTAAGGTTGTTTTTGTATACCCAGATGATATTGATCCGTAAGGGAGGTGTTATCCTATTTCATGAGCTGGTTCAAAGGTTTATTTTAAAGGCTCAGAAGTGGTCGTGTTTAATGTTGAGGTTTTCTCCTTTCATGCTCTTGTATCTTACCAAGCCAAAGGAGGTTGTGATTACCCTTATTTTTGGAATCCTTTCTTTCCTCCAAGTTCTTCCAGTGGTTTCTATGGAGGTGAAATATACTCCTTCTAAGGTGGAGCCCTCTCTTTTAGAGGTGGAGTTAGATTATGTTGACTTGGTGGGAACTTCTCTTCTTCACTACTCGTTTCTATGGAGGTGGAACCTATGGGTGTAGTAGCATGTTGGATTTGGTGTTAAGGGCTCTTATTTCTTCCTCTCCTTTAGAGGGGAGCCCTCTCCTATTGAGGAGGAGTTTGGGTTGGCTTTTCTAGTAGGATGGAGATGCATGAAGGGGGTTGGATATCAATATTCTAGCGGCCTCTCTAACTCCCCTATTGAGGTGGGGAGTTCGGATTTGTTGGTTCTGGTGCACCATAGGGGTTTAATGATCATATATTTTAGTACATGTTTTTTTTTTGGCTTAGTCTTGTTTCCTGAGAGCCTTGTTCTTATTAGTGGTTCAATGATGTTGTTATTGAGCAATTGGTTTTGATCGGCAAATTTGCTTATTTCTTATTTGTTTGGTGGTTGTCTGTTAGTTTCCTAGGGTTCTTGGTCCCTTTGTGTTTTTTTGGGCTTAAGGTCCCTTTGGTTCTTAGTGTTTGCAGCCTGAATTGTCTTGTTGATCTTTGATGGTTGTTGTTGATTGGCTATTGTTGATTTTCTGATTATTTCTGGATAGTAGCTTTCTTGCTTTGGATTGGGTTGTGGATCCATCAAAGCCGTTTATCTTCCGGGTTTGGGGCCCATCAAAACCTATTTTCCCCATAATAAAAAATATAGGTTTTCACGAACATTAAGTTCAATATTCTACAAAGAAATTAGGAAAAATAGTATTAAGCCATTGTAAAAAATTCTAAAAATACCTTTTTCATTATTGATGTCCTTGTTCACCAAAAAATTTTGTTCAATATATACAAAACAAGTTATGTTGGGGCGATATACCTATGTCCAAATTATAGTTGCTATGACTTCAAAAATTAATTAAAAAATATGTAACAAAAATTATGAAAAATTATCCATGCACTATATATTGATGTTAAGAATCTATATTTTTAAAATTAGAATTTTATCCTTTCTAGAAAAAAATATAATATAAATGTTACTTCCTAAAAATGTTGTTTACAATTTAAAACTAGTTATTAAAGGGGATGTTGAAACATCCATGATTTATTTCTATATATATATATATATATATATATATATATGATATACACATAAATTGCCACAAATCACTAGTTCACGTGATCTTCAAATTCTTAATGGTTTAGCCGCTATAGGTCTTAGAAGGTGAAGATTTAGTTTAAAATATTGATATAAATGTCCATCTTGACCAAAAAGTGGGACTCATTATTGTGGGATTGCCCAATTATTTATGATATTGGTCAAGTGTCACTAGCTTGACAAGAAACCCTACTTTTTTCATGCATAGATGAATAATATTAATGTGCCGTATCATTTTATTCATGAATAATATGGTGGAGGATAAGAGAGTAATGGTTGATAAAATGGATAAATTGGTTAATGTTGTAGATTTTTCAAAGCTTGTGAGTATGAGGTTCACATGGTGTAGGGTGGCAATAGAAATTAGCCCCTAACATTTTGTTTACTATATTGACTAACCCTTATAATTCTTGCAACATATACAAGTGGGAGACTATTAGGACTAGGGGACTAAGTATTGTACACTTTGCAAATCCTTTTAATTGTAATTATTTAATATTTTGTAATATTGTAAATCATGTAAAGATGGGTTCCTCAATTGCATAACATATTGAGATTTCATCTTTGGCACTCCATTGCGTGTCATTGGTATTATGATTGATATAATAATTTATTGTGTAGAGGGCAACTAGGTGGACTATGAATAACATCTTTGACTGAGTATTTATAGCATGTGTAAGAGTTAGTAACTAACCAACATGGAGTTCTTGGGACTTACTTTGACTCCACTTGGTCTTGGAATTCAAATTGACCAATCAAGAGTTACTTTTGGAGGTGAGGCATATGGTTGAATATCAACCACCTTGACTAGTTTTTTCTCATGATTTTGAGCTCATGGTTTTACAAAACTACTTGGTATTCCTAGGTCTACTGGGTCTATATAGGGCTTGACATGAATATTATATGTGCAATTTTATGCATGTTTTTGTTATTGAATATCCTTGAGGTTCAAATTGTCTATCTCCTATGAATCTTGAAGCTTGATACTATAGTGTAACTTTTAGTTGTCGATAATATATTTGTTTTAGTGAGATGGAGGTTGGGGTTTTCCATTGTAAGGGTTTTCATAGAGTATTTTGGTATCAATATTCTTTGTGCTTGTTTCTTCTATTATCCTTTTCTCTTTTATTATATCTCTTATTGTTAGTGTTGCTTAATGCCAAAAATCTACTAAATTTTAGTTAGATCAATTTTTTTTTATTCTCTCCTAGTAGGATTAATTAGGAATTGTCGCACATTTTTTCACAAAATATATAGTACATTAATTATTTTCCTTTGTGCCACTAAAAATCTAAATGTTTCTATGACTCTACACTATTAAGATTATCAACTAATATACATAATTGTTATCTCCAATGTGTTTTTCACCCTACACCCAAATTAATTTACCACTTAACCTCATGTTCCAAGTAGAACTTCTATTAACCTTTCCCTTCCAACTTCCTTGTGTGAAGTGTGCATTGGTAATGTATTTACATAGCATTAACTATTATGTTTCTATATATCCTCATTTAATTCAAACAAAGTTTGTATTTGGAACCTCAACAATCTACCTTATTGTTAGCAACTAGTAGCCCTTCAAAAAAAAATTGCCATTAGTTTTTATTCTAACAACCACCAACCTTGATAATAGTAACCATTATTGAACACAAGCATTTTTCTTGAGAATTTAATTATTCTAATTTTAAACATATTTTTGATCAAATTTTAACATTCTAAAAATTTTAAATGGTATTTTAAATCATTTATGTTTCGATATCTTGTTTCAAAATTATCTTCTAAATATCAAATGCTTTTTAAACTCCTAATCACATATTTATATACCAAACATCTAATAGTATTATCATTTTTGAGTTGATATGCACCTATTATCTCCTTTCCAATAACACCAATTGTAGCAACCACAACCTTAACACAAGGAAATTACATGGTAATTTTCAACTACTTTACAAATAGAATTCATTCCTAAAATTAAGGAAAATAAAATTTCTTCTAAATCATAAGTTTCATTTGCATTAATTAAATTTAAACATGAATATACATAAATGATTTCATATCAATGATTCAACCTTGAAAGTGCATATCACAATTTCTTTTCCATTAAATTACTAAATAAACTTTTTAAATTTCATAATGCATTAAGCAAAAGAGTTTAGAGTCAAAGATCATTATCTAGATGCTTTCAATCTTTATGTCTTCCAAGACTTGGCAAGTCAACTATAGAGGGAGAGCATCACCCAAGTGCTTTACCTCCAACCATAGACTTAAGCGGTCCCCTACACACTTTCCATACTGGAAGTGGCCCTACCCTTCAACGAAGGGAGTGGTTAGGAACACCCTAATTAAAGCCATATGAGCTATGGTGTTTGTGACCTACTTAACCAATGTCGTTTATCAACTATGGATGATCTCCAACTATGATAGACAACTTTGATTGCATTAAGTATTTGGACATGGCAAACCAACATGTGCATGCAATGACTCATGCACCCACTTTGGACAAAGTTGTTTTATGTTCACTAAACAGTCATTGCTTACTTATAGTGAAGTTGTACATTCACCCACCCCACTCGACTTGGAGACTTATTTGACCTAATACTCAACCAATAGAAAACTAAAGGGGTACTATGGATGTAAATTTTCCATTATCCCACACCCATTTAGGTGTTCACAATTGAATAACTCTAGAATTCAAAAGTAAATTTGACACTTTGGTTGCAAAGCTAGTAACTTCGAGATTTAAGGATTCTGCCTTTTTAAACCAACCCATATTCTCACTCAAGATAGTCTTACACTACTTCTATAATGGTCAACTTTTTTAATATGTGACTTCAATGTCACCAACTTGACCTATTCTTGGTCATTCCTTATCTTAGCATTTAAGATTTATGTACTTAAGAACTTATAGTTATTTATACAACTAGGAAACACTTTCCTTATTATTTACTAGCCCAGTAATTCAAACATATTTATGATGAAAAACATCCAATACCTTATTAAATAAGGGGATCAATGGTGAACAATTATGGTTAGTTAGTGAGCATCCTTTCTATGGTGCTCCAACCCCAATAAATTAAACATGCAAGCAGTCTCATTTTACATCAAGAATTCATTCAGTAAATGGTATAACAGTCTCAAATATAATATTGAGTCTTTGTCCTTTTAGTAATCCTTGTTCTAAATATTGTTCACATATTTTAAATGGAAAAATGAGATACTATGCTGCTCAAAGATTAATTCATATTTCTCATAAATACAGTTCTCTATCTTACAAGTTTCAACAAGAAAACTTAGAAAAAAAGAGAGCCATCAGATTATATTCCAAGCAAGGAAAAAAGAGACTCAGAAAATAGGGTCTTAGCCCTTTTAGTAATCCTTGTTTTAAAATACTATTCACAAAATTTAAAAATTAGAACATTCCTGTAAGATGCTCAGAAAATAATTTACTTTAGTCTAGAACACATATAACAACCTCAACAATGATTTCTCTAACCTTTTTGCTTATTCCTACTATCCCAAGCCAACATGCAATCCTTCTTTTGACGTCTATGTAACTATATCTCTCTTTCTTTTGAGAACTAATAATAACAACAATGGTGACTCTAGCTTTTCTTTGCGTGTGTAACCCCTAATCAATATTCAACAATAGTTTATATAGAAAAAGGAAAAAGAATAACCACCTTCAAGCCACTACTAACCAACTTAATGAGGTTAGTTCAAAAACAGTAAATGCAACTAGTTGAGGCAACCAAAAATATCTCACCATACCTAGCAGTAGTTACACAATTAAAATATCTTAGTGCTTCTAGAATCTCTTCCAAGCACGTTGAAAATCCATTTACAAATAGTTGACCCAGTTTGAAGTTTATTTAAACCAAAATCATATCACATAGGCTATTATATAGTGGATAATAATTAAGCCCACAAATCCCCATTTAGATTAGCATTACATAATCTATCATAAAATTTGTTATTGATTTATTTAATAGACTTGACTTTGTCAACAACAAAACTGGAGTTTGGTGCCTTTTAATAGAGCTGTTACAAATCCCTATCAATTAGCATACAGTTTCTACCTTTGACTAGACTCACATTGCTATTTGTATGGAGCATATTTATAGTAGCTTAGTTAACATTTACAATATTACGCCCCTTTGGAGACCATTTAATCTCCTAAAAATTAGCATTTACAACTTGTATTTATTCTTAATAGCTTTTACAAAAAATTGATGTCTTAACTTATATTTATATATTTAAATATTTTTACACACTATTAATCTCTAGCATAACCACTTACGTATACACTTAAATACTAGAAATATGATTTTCTGTATAGGTGTATACATAGGTACATATCCTTCCACATGTACACATATCCAAACATATAAACATAGGTTTCCCAAATGCATAAATATAGAATAACATGTTAAACACCCTAGTTACTATTACACATACAACTCATATAATCAATTCCGTAAACAATAGACAATACTATCATTATAAATATTCATATTATATATAAGTATATA
>VDFB02380259.1:0-11986 GCA_007258455.2 Sequoia sempervirens | reverse complement strand
GATCCATTGCCAAGATCACAAGACTATGGCTGAGCTACTGAAGAAGCATGGGAAACCAAAAGACCGCTCAAAGAGTGAATGGCCTAGATAGTTTGTGTGGCTGCATCCTCCGTAATATCTAGATGTTGTACCGGAGGTGGCAGGAAGGAGGACTGGAACATGTGGTGCCTAACTACCTAGTCACTGGCCTATCCCAAGTATACCTCCACCAACTCCCTGGAATGGTTTAATGTCAAAGTAATTGACATGATGCCCTAACAAAAACTCAGCATATAATTTTTTAATAAAGTAAAAAGGTACATCAAGATTATTGTTGGGTGGTTTATCAAAACCATACACCAACAATCCCAAAATTTATCTACTATGCCCCTATGCGGCAATTCACTTTGGAGGGTTTTGGTTTGTTAACATTAACTGCAAACCAAGGTCAAGAATAACAAAGAGGTTATTTGGGCTTTTGTTATTTGGAGATCTTCTACATCATCATAAGACAATTCCATGCATAATATTGCCCTCATGGTTTCTCAACATGAATGAAATGCATTATGTTGGGTGGAGAGGGTTTCTACATTTGTAATTATTCTTGTCAATGTGGTTGACATACAGATAATCGAGGGATTTTCCTGGCAAACATCACTACAAATTCCCCTTAATCGCCCAATTTTTCATGAATTAAGTCTTCAATTGATGGTTGCAGAGGTGGTGGAGCATTTGGCATTTCTGCATTTTGATTCTCAACTGGTGGATTTTCATTCTCAACTAGTGGAATTTGTGCATTCTCATTCTTGGTAGCCATAATGCCTGATTAAAGTTAAAAAATAATTAATCTAAAATTAGACAATATAAATGAAACACTATTTTTAAATCAAAATCCATTAAAAACATTCATTTTTTTATCAAAATCCATTCTAAACTCAATTGCTTCATAAAAATTCAATCAAAAACCCTATTTTGAAAAAAAATCCACAAAAAACATTCATTTCTTTTATCAAAATCCATTCTAAATTCAAAATTTTCATAAAAATTCAATCAAAAACCCTATTGTGAAAAAAAAATCAACAAAAAACATTCATTTTTTTATCAAAATCCACTCTAAACTCAATTTTTTCATGAAAATTCAATCAAAAACCTTATTTTTAAAAAAACTCCACAAAAACCATATGAAATTATTCAAATCTAAATCAAAATTGAATCAAATCAAATAAAAAATAAAAAAACTTACCTTTCCAAATCTTATTTTTCCCAAATTGAATATCCGTTACGTGAAGAAGCAATGCACTATGCGCCCGCGGGTTCTTCATTGTTAAATAACTTCAAAACAACGACCGACTTTATATATATATGCTTTTTGCAAATCAGATATCTGATTTGTAAAACTAGGTTTGGTGTTTGGTATGGTGACACCCGAGCCTAAAAAAAGTCAACACGTTCTTTTCACATTTTTCGGTCGATGAAAGACGTGTTTTTTTCCTCATTGCCACTTTTTTGGCCCACATGATCCTGCACATACCCAAAGATCAATAGGTTGTCAATACGGGAGAAAATAATACTATCTTTGGTGGAAAAGATGCATCTTTTTTGTCCCCAATATTTGAATCAACCTGTCATCAAATGGTATTGATATTTGTTCTTTGGGAGGAGACAAAGATTCTTATTTAGAGGAAGAGGGCCTATCTTCCTTTGTTGAAAAATTGATAGGCATGAAATCTCCAATCCCCAACAATTTCTCTCTACCTTTGGTATCTAGATTAGAGGGATGTCTTGAATTTTTGTGCTCAATGATTTTCTAGATGAATTAATAGTTTGAATTGACAACAACCTTGTGGGTATGTTTCTAGACTTTTGAACTAATATTGATCAAGTTAATAAATGGGCTAAATGTTTTTGGAAGTTAAAAGGTAGTGTCTTATTTATTCTATGTAAAACAATTTTTATTTATTTTGGTTTATTAAATAGATCTTATTAATATTTAATTAGGGGTCCTTGGGACCTAGATAGAAGCTTTTGTAACACCATTTATTTATGTAAATTGAAACCTTGGTTTGGTCCCTCTATAGATCTTGGAGTGGTGGCCCCTACTTGGGTTTTTCTACTAGGGCTTCCTTTGGAAATTTTTATAATAATATTTTCCAAGGCATAACTAATTTGTTTGATTTTTTTATTATTATGGATAAAGTAACTCAAGTAAAATCTGACTAGTTCTTGGAAGAATTTATGTTAATGTTCCAAATACAGTTCTCCCTACTCAAATAACTTTGAAATCTAGATTTGGAAACTTGGTTCAACCAATTTTTTATGAAAATTATAGCCTGGTTTATTTTTATATTTTCAATCAATATGAGCATCTAAGGGATACATGTAAACAAAAAATAGTTAAAAAATTAAGGATGTAGTTAAACACTAATCTGCACCAAAAATATTAATTAAATATTTTCTCATTGTTTATCATGAGGTAGGTTTAGAGTAAAAGGCATTAGATCCAATTTATGAAGTTAACGTGGGGGTAATGATGTCAATAAAATTATTGAGTTAGAATTTATTCAAGAACAAGGTGTTAGTCATAGTAATCAAGGAGGGAGTAATTCTAAAAAAATGGATCAATTAAGGGAAGAAAATTATAAGGGTCAAATTTTTATAGGAGAGAAAGATAGAGAAATGTTAAACCCTCAAAAATAATTAAATGGGAAAATTAGCTCTTGGAAGAAGAGGAAATGGGAAATTTTTCTAAGGAAGCATAGGAAGAAACTTATTGATAAACTAAGGACAATCTTGGTAAAAGTATGGGAGACCCATTGAATGGTGTTGATGAAATCAATCTGCAAAATGATTAAGTTTTTACTAATACCCTAGAGGTACTAAAGACTCCTTAAATTTGATGTTTTGTGGAGTTGATTCAATTTGTTCCCCATTTGGCATTCTTATGGAAGGTATATTGAAGAAGAATGGACTCCAATCAATGGTAAACAGATTACTAAAAACTAGACATAGGATGAGATATAATACAAGTAAGACCTTCCCAAAGAGAAACAAGAGCTAGAGAATTGGCTGGAGAGGTAGCCATGAGGGAAAATAGACCCTAGTTGACTTGAGATTAGATTTTCTACTTTATTTGTGAAATAAAGAAAAAGGGATCCTAGGTCCTAAATGTAAAGAACCTAGGATTAAAGGGGCCTTTTTCCAAATTTCATTAGGATGTAGACCAAAAAGGTGAAAATATTGACTTACAACCTTGAAGGAGAGTCAAGTAGACCTGGATCTGCATCTAATTATGGAGGGGAATGGATTGTAAATATTTTGGAGTATTAACTTAATGATCATATATACCCTAATATAAAAAATACAAGATACCAAAATTGATAGATGGAAACAACAATAATAAGGCTCAAATTATAAGGGTCAAATTTTTATAGGAGAGAAAGATAGAGAAATGTTAAACCCTCAAAAATAATTAAATGGGAAAATTAGCTCTTGGAAGAAGAGGAAATGGGAAATTTTTCTAAGGAAGCATAGGAAGAAACTTATTGATAAACTAAGGACAATCTTGGAAAAAGTATGGGAGACCCATTTAATGGTGTTGATGAAATCAATCTGCAAAATGATTAAGTTTTTACTAATACCCTAGAGGTACTAAAGACTCCTTAAATTTGATGTTTTGTGGAGTTGATTCAATTTGTTCCCCATTTGGCATTCTTATGGAAGGTATATTGAAGAAGAATGGACTCCAATAAATGGTAAACAGATTACTAAAAAGCTAGACATAGGATGAGATATAATACAAGTAAGACCTTCCCAAAGAGAAACAAGAGCTAGAGAATTGGCTGGAGAGGTAGCCATGAGCGAAAATAGACCCTAGTTGACTTGAGATTAGATTTTCTACTTTATTTGTGAAATAAAGAAAAAGGGATCATAGGTCCTAAATGTAAAGAACCTAGGATTAAAGGGGCCTTTTTCCAAATTTCATTAGGATGTAGACCAAAAAGGTGAAAATATTGACTTACAACCTTGAAGGAGAGTCAAGTAGACCTGGATCTGCATCTAATTATGGAGGGGAATGGATTGTAAATATTTTGGAGTTATTAACTTAATGATCATATATACCCTAATATAAAAAATACAAGATACCAAAATTGATAGATGAAAACAACAATAATAAGGCTCAAATTATAAGGCTCAAATTTTTATAGGAGAGAAATATAGAGAAATGTTAAACCCTCAAAAATAATTAAATGGGAAAATTAGCTCTTGGAAGAAGGGGAAATGGGAAATTTTTCTAAGGAAGCATAGGAAGAAACTTATTGATAAACTAAGGACAATCTTGGAAAAAGTATGGGAGACCCATTGAATGGTGTTGATGAAATCAATCTGCAAAATGATTAAGTTTTTACTAATACCCTAGAGGTAATGAAGACTCCTTAAATTTGATGTTTTGTGGAGTTGATTCAATTTTTCCCCATTTGGCATTCTTATGGAAGGTATATTGAAGAAGAATGGACTCCAATCAATGGTAAACAGATTACTAAAAAACTAGACATAGGATGAGATATAATACAAGTAAGACCTTCCCAAAGAGAAACAAGAGCTAGAGAATTGGCTGGAGAGGTAGCCATGAGGGAAAATAGACCCTAGTTGACTTGAGATTAGATTTTCTACTTTATTTGTGAAATAAAGAAAAAGGGATCCTAGGTCCTAAATGTAAAGAACCTAGGATTAAAGGGGCCTTTTTCCAAATTTCATTAGGATGTAGACTAACAAGGTGAAAATATTGACTTACAACCTTGAAGGAGAGTCAAGTAGACCTAGATCTACATCTAATTATGGAGGGGAATGGATTGTAAATATTTTGGAGTGATTAACTTAATGATCATATATACCCTAATATAAAAAATACAAGATACCAAAATTGATAGATGAAAACAATTTTCAAGTGGATCTAGGAAGTGTAGAGGATAACAAACATGCTTAGAAAAATTGGTTTTGATTTTCCTACAAGTACTCATTCGCCCAATGGAAAAGGAGTCTTTGTATAAGGGTCTTGATCTACTTTAGGGGTCCTCTGGTGCTAGATATGAGCTTATATTTTCCAATTGAAAATTTGTTAGAATGTCAAAAATAAATTTTCTAACTTGGTTTCTGTTGGTTGAAAAGAATGATGATAATAAATACAACTATAAACACTGAAAAATGTCATGAACCATATCATACACTTGAATCAGGTATAATAACATCATTTCCTTTTGAAACCCATCCTCTTTTCTCTTAATTAATTAATTTAGTCTAGTTAATTAATTAATGGCATCATTTTTACCTATTAACCTAATTCATTTAATGAGTTTAATTGACCCCCCTTTCATGCTAAGACTTCATCTTGTTAAATTAAATAAATCAAAATATTTAATTTAAATCCCTAAGACTCCTTATTTACCCTAAGTTATTTAATTGAATATCATTCCACCTTTCCCCCTTTCATTAAATCACTTTATTAAAATGAATATCATGTAATTCTTCAAATTCCCTAATTGGATAATTAAACCCTTGGTTAATTATCAATTACTAATTAATCTAATTACCCCCACTTGCAAGGGAATATTCCTCCTATGTACATTCCTCCAAAAAGGAATATTCCCATGGAATATTCCTTTCCCCTTTGCATAATTTAATTTAGTTTTAATTAACTAAATTATCCTTTTCCCTCACCCATGAGAATATTCCGAAGAATATTCTCTCTCCTCACTCATTTGAAAATGGGGAATATTCCTTTTTCTCAACAAACTTACTTAGCTTCTTGATCAAGTTAACTTGTGACCTCTTGGACAAGTTGAAATTGTGTTTGTTTGAAGGAATGTTAACCCTTGATTAAATCTCATCTTTCATTCTCACACATTGATGAGAATCCATGATCCATGCCTCCAATTTCTTCCATCCTTAACCATTAATTGACCTTTTTACCTCAATCATTTATTTATCATTTTCTCTCCTATTGATAGGTCACTATTTGGAGACAAATGGATCCATATTTTAGGGGAAAATTATGCTATTGAAATCACTCACACTCACATTCATATTTAGTACACATTTAGCATCTTTTAGTTCATTTTAATTGCATTAATTAGCTTGTTTAATTAATTAGGGTTTGGATATTTTACGTTAGAATCCATGTAGAATTAGATTAGCATTTGTATTGCTTCATAATTTAGCATAAAATCATGTTTAATTAGCTTTCATCATGCTTATTTAGATTAAAGTCATGTTTACATGCACATCTCACAATAGTCCCATCAATTTTCTTCAATAAAACTGACTGGGGCAAGCTCATTTATCCACAAGATTGGGAAAGGTTCACCATTCCACATCAATGCGACACCACTCACACAATTAGATAAGTTTTGAAAGGATTAGAGTAGACATTTATATGTTTTCATAGTTTATAATTCTTAGTTTTGACAAATTTTTGGTTTAAATTTCATTTCAATGATCCTATTGAGATTTGATGTTAGTGGCTTTGTTATGCTTTGATTCTTCATGGATCAAGCATAACCGGCCAATACTAATCTGTTCAATCACATTCTGGCGCTATAAGGAAGGGAAAAATGATCAAATTTAATCAGTTTCTATCTCAAATTCCATCTTTTCTAACTTTTGTAGGATATAATGATGCTTAAAAGAATTTCGGTGATTCCTTTGCTAGGCGTTGCCATATAGCGATGCTATTTTCATCTAAAACAATGACACCTATTTAATATCCTAGCACTTATTAAACAAAACAACGACGATAATAAATTTTAGAGGTATCAAAATTTGTAAATTACAATGCTCCTCAAATGGAAATGCTATCATTGTCACTATTTTCTCTACAGAGTGACGCCCAACTTCACCAGAGTGATGCTATGGTGAATAACTATTCCCAACTCTATTAAGAAAATTGATGATCATTTTTTAGCATGTGTTCTAATTTTTTTTGCTTCATCATATTACTAACATGCTTCTAATGTTGTTATGGTTTTTAGACTAACGGGGTTTTGTAGGTTAGACGATAAAAGTTGAAGTGACGAAGCATTCTTATCTTTCTGTCTTATAACTGTAACATGTGTTGGAGGCTTTTGGGGAAATTATAACCCATCTATTATGCTTTAGGACCACACTAATTTTCATTTGGGTTTAAACAGAACACTCAAATGGGACTATAATTGAATCCTCACTTCATCATTTTACTTTGGATTCAAAATTGGATTAAACAACTTAACATTTTGTTTGGTGCATAAAATGAATTCATCTTAGCTTTAGGGGTTAAAATTAAAAAGTGTTTTCTATGTTTTGATTTACATATTTGTTATTGAATGCATATGCAATTCTCTCACGCCACTTGACAATCTTGAGAAACATAAACATTCCTTAACATTTTGTATAATGACATGCATCTTTCATTTTGGATTAAAAATGAACCCCTTGCTAGTGTAGGGAAAAGGTGTGGTGTGTGTCCTCTCCTTGTTTCATGCAAAATGAGATGATCAAACTACAAATGTACTTCCTTGAGCTATTTTTTTTCTTTAGAGGGCCTACCTCCCTACTTCAAAAGGAGGGAAAAACCCAAGTGGAGAAAGCTAAAGCTAAGCTCTTTCAAGTCTCTATATAAATAATGTGTTTGTGACGAAATTCATAAACAACAAATGTGGATTCATCATAACAACAAGTGTCACCCTTAGTATCCATGCGATACATTAAAATTTCTTAGGAAGAGACTAGCAGGCCTCTAAATTCTCCATAATCTTGAGATAATCTTGCCACATGAATGGCCACCTCAAATGAAATCCCTTATTATGAATCAATTGTTTAGAAGCCAAAAACCTTTATGCTTGTTGGTGCAAGAATAGTCATTTTGAAGCCGCCCCACATTTTACTATTAAATTGTTGAAATAGGAAAATCCTTAGGATATTTGGGTCTTCTGGATTTGAGATTTGGTGGTCCCGAGAAGTGTGTGTTGTGGAGGGGAGCCAGTGTTGCCAAATCTCTATCTATAAATTAACCTTCAAGGATTAATACATTAACATTATTTTGTAGGCATATGACAGTCTAACAATTGGATAACTATCAAAACTAAATATCATTTACAACATTTACAAATAAATTAACCCTCGAGGATTAACACGTTAACATTGTTTTATAAGGAGGATGATAGTTTAACTCTCATAACTATTTAACTCGAACTAAACAAAAAAAAAAAAATTACAAATGCGTTAACCCAAAAGATTAACACGTACGTTAACATCCCCCTCTCTGTTTGAAGGGGTTATCATGAAACTATGCAGTATTTTGAATTGCTGAAACTTCTCTTAGCCAAGAAATTTGGTGAAGATTTGTTAGCTGATATGAATAAATTGTTACTATGATAGATATTAAATTTTTTTGAGCTAAACCTATTACTATGATAGCATTCAAACTTTGATAATAATATTGTTGCCTTGATAGGTCTCAAATTTGATAAAGAGCCTGTTACTTTGATAGGTATCAACTTTTGATAATAATCTTGTTGCTTTAACAAGTTTCAAATTTTGATAATAAGCTTGTTACCTGGATAGGTCTTAACATTTGAAGAATGATCTTGTACCTTTGACAAGTCTCAACTTTGGGCTTTTTTTGTCTATGCTGCAATTTGAGAAAATGACCAAACTTTAGAGGCCAATATGAATAGTCACCAACTATAAATATCAGACAACCATTGTAATTGAAAATTATATATAAAACTTATCTAAAATAGCATACATTGGGGGAAGACATTGTGTAACGCCCCGTCGTGCAAACCCCAAAGGAACTAATAACAACGGAACAAATTTTTTTTAAAGAACATAAGATTGTATTTATGTATTCCAATATAACAATGTATTAAGTTGCACGACTAATTCCATTGGGGTACATGAGGTGACATTACTATTCTAACCCATAACAACGATAACAGATTAAACCATAATTAAACAGTTACATAAATCCATTCATTCTCATAACACCATTTAAAATATCCATTAACTGACCATATTAATACCATATGCACATATGACAATACATGTACTTATAAAGATATAAAGTATTACATATTTTGATAGATACAACTCAACATAACCAACTATAACAAATGACCCTGAATATACATTACATCCAAATGATAGTAAAATATAATTGACTGAAAATACATCTTGATAACCACATATACAATTTACAACAAGGTCATCCCAACACACGTGGGAGACAATACATCAATGAATACATTACATCTGAAGTATAACATACATCTGGTACAAAGAATTACTGGATCATCAACATCCGCCAAAACCCTACAATAAAAGATACATCTGCAACCAAAAGGGAACCCAACGAGGTGCGAAGCACATTCCACCCAACCACCCCCGTGCTAGGAGTAGACAAGGAAGGATACCCGACCAAGCACATCTAATGGTAACACAATACTGACTCCAGATAGACAACTAAACATCAAGGACCACTCTATGGAAACCTCAACAACGACAAATCCAAAAAGCACAACAAAGTCACAACTACAATATCAATGAAACTCAAGACATAATATCAAAGACTACTTCCAACAATAACCACAAAGACAAATCAATAAATCACTCATAGGACTCGCGTAAATTCAACAATGTTCGCACGTTAGATGAGAGTGTCATCGCATGGCTTAACATGAATTATCTAGACATCCTATCACAAGGTGCCACCTCCATCTCTACATGAATTCTCTAGACAACCAAGTTAAGGTACTGCCTCCATCTATGGTTCTCCTGACAGCCTATCTCAAGGCGCCGCTCCATAGGGTTACTCATGCGGAGTCGTTAACCTTTCGTGAAGACAAGGTAACGACCTTCTTAGTCCCCTTTAGTCTGTGATAGCACTAACAAGCGGATGAGGCTTCACAATTATCTTATTAGTGTTTAATCCCCACCCGTGGTTTATTACCTAAGTTATCACTGATTAATCTAACTCTACGTGGGTTACCCTGACAGCCCCTTTGTGCGCTGCCCCCCACTAGAGCCACTCTCTCTAGACACTCCAGCACAAGAATATCCAATGCAATAGGATTGTATCAACAAGGAAAAATTGAACCAACATTGGATCAACTGCGAGGCATAACCCTCTCGCCCAAAATCATACGTTTAACATTCACAAACGGTACAATCCACGTGTACATTAACATCACCACTCAAAACCAAAACCTAAGAACAACCATCAAATTACAAGCTCAAAAATAAGCCACAGTATTCCCACCTCTAGAAGTCCTAAATGACAACTTAAGCTCCTATATCAAGATACATCAACTCTAGGGTTTCTACCTGTCCCAAACCCAAATTAAAAAAAAACCACAAATAAATTAAATGAATAATCTGGAGAGAAAGCAATTACATAAACAATACCATAAAACTCTTTTAAATCACAAACAAATTTCACCAATAAAATAAATCCATTACTCGAGAAGATTCGATTCAATTCAAAGCACAAAATTTGTTTATAGTTTGCACAACTACATTAAACATTACAATTTTCTCTAAATTATATATTTTTTTTACTTCACAAACACAACATATCACTTTATATATATATATATAAATAATAAACCTATGAATTAAATCATTTTATAAAAATATATTTATTAAAATTTATAAAATAACATTCTAAAATATATATATATATATAAATACATTATAAACTAAATTCGATCATTCATATATATATAATTACATTATTAACTAAATACAAATTCGAAATAAATCAAAAATCTAATTAAAGCAACAGAAAAAAGAAAAAAAAAGAATTTAAATTACCTTTGATGTGCTACGCAGTGGAGGTACTGCGCACCTCCCAAGGGAGGTCGCAGCTCGCCACTAGGTTGCCGCGTCAGCTTCCACGGGCCGCCGCGTAATGTACTCTAGTGGGTTGTGGCCAGCACTGGTCGAGGTGGTGACGCCCCACGCATCACCCTCCCTCCCAATAATACTTAACTAAAATTATTTCTTTTAATAAATTTTGTATTTTTATTTATATATTTTGATTTTATATATTAATTTTTTTCAAAAGCTCAATGTTGGGTTTCGATGAAACAAAATGATATAAATATTTTATATATCTCTATTTTTATTATTATTAATTTTATATACAAAATTTGTACCTCAACCAGAGCATTACCAGTACATATATAAATATTTATTTTATTTTATTTTATTTTAGATTTAAACAAAGCACAACATGAATTTCGAAGCATTGATTATATTTTTACTTATTTATTTATTTTATAAGTATATTTCATTTAAAGAAACAACTTGAAATTCGAACCCTAAACTTTGATCTGTATATATATATATTTTTTAAAGAAAGGAACATATATAAGTATAAATATTTAATTCAATGTCTTCATACACAAAGTATCATTTCTATTCTTTTCACATAAACTGGAAATCATACAGATACACTAGAATTAGATATATATATTTAAATAACTCAAATAGAATATTAATATATATATGTTTGTCTATTTTAGTTTAAATATATATATATATATATATATATATATTTAAACTAAAATAGACAAACATATATAACAAGAGTTCCAGAGCAATAACATAATAACAGATTCTCCAATAAATCCAATATAATAACAGATTTTCCAATAAATCCAATAAAGATTTGGTATCTAAGTGCATCTCACAATCAAAATGATTTTCTTTTCAAATGGTTATTTTCCAAACTAAGTTTCATTGAAGAAATTTTGAAGGTACAACTAAAATATCCTATAGAGGATTCGAGGGTTTAGCACAAACAAGTTTTCAATTCACAGATTCATTTTCAAAAGAAAATAGAGGAATGGATTTCTCAAACTCAACAACTAGATTTTATTTACAGAACAATAAAATAATAATAAATTAATAGAATAAAACCTGGAGTCCTTCGTTCGATGAAGAATCCTTTCTGAATCCTCTTCTCAACTTC